>JAZHYW010003809.1:0-77670 GCA_037355805.1 Ixodes ricinus | reverse complement strand
TAAAAACGTGTTTTAGTACTGTTTATTATTGGATTAGAATAACCGAATAACAAACTACTCATGTAGTCAAATCATCAATTCCTGTAGACAATCCCGTCGGCAGAGACTTGGTTCGAGGTTCATTGGTAGAAAACTTTTAGAGACAAAGGGTGTCATTAGAAAGGGGAGATAATATATGAACAGTTAGGAGTAATCTTCGTACTTTCAAAAGTAATCAAATTTCTTTTTGATTATTCCCAAATAAATGCCCTCTAATGAATACAAAATTACTCAAACAAATCGTCAATAACAAGTAATATGATTACTTTATTGAGAAGCGTAAAACTCTGACTGTACGTAAACGAAAGCAGCAAATGGAATCGACAAGTATGTCACTGCGAGAAGAGCGTTCGTCACAGCGCACAACGCTTCAAAAATGACAAGGGAACGAAAAAGAGAAAATGGCCACCTTCTAACAACAAGTTTTAAGTAAAGGTTGAAGCTATTCCTATAGAAAAGGTGTCTTAAAAAGAGAAGAAAAGCGTGGCACGAACGTCTTCCTTGCAAAAAAGGTAGACGGCAGCGATCGTAGGCAGCGAGTGACGAGCGCCTTGCTAGGCTTTGACTGTTGAGTACAACAACGGACGCTGAAGTCAGTGGGATTGTTGCCGTTGCTTCCGAAATCCGTGGACGGAGTTGTCTTCATCGAGCATTGAAGTCGCGAGTATGTATTTTTGTTATTGTGCTGCTTGAAGTCGGGAAGCGCGCGAAGCGCTTGCAGAAGTATGCTCGTATGTATCCATGGTGAAGTATCGTTGAGGTTTCATCTGAAACATGTTTTGCGTCATAGCAAAAACAACATATACATAGCGAACAGGTTCTGCTGCAACGCGTTAAAACCCACAATCAAAGCAAAGTAAAGCGTACGAAAACCATGGCCACGTGACGTGGTCCTTGTCTCTGTGTTACTTTCAAGGGATGCCCCTTAAATGGCAAACTCTAAGCATATCGTTCACTAGTCCGACCAGTCCTTGAGTACTCCTCTATCGTGTCGAATTCATACATCAAACAGAGACATCACGTAGGTAGAGCGGATACAGAGTCTTGCTGCTAAATTTATCTCATCAGTGTATCTGCCATCATTATCCGTAACAAATATGCTTAAACACCTGGACCTGAACACGTTCCATCTGTGCCGTCAAGTCGCTAGTTTAAAGTGTCTCTATTTACTATCACATAACAGTTCTGGCCTGCGAAGTAAACACCGTTTATTTGCAGCACCGCACATATCACCAAAACTAAACCACTCCTAAGTAATACGCCCATATTTTGCCAGAAGTAAACTTTTTAAGAAATCAAGTTTTTTTTTCAAACACAATTGAGCAGTGGAACTGCTTGCTGCTTGCAGTCATTGCTTAATAAAAGCACGAATGTTGAATCATTGAAGCGTCTGCTAGTGTCACAGTTGTTTTAACCCTCTCCTGCTTGGGCAGCGTGGCTGCCTGCAGTGTCTGTAAATAAAAATGGAATTATCGAGCGATCGCAGTGCCCCATTTGGTTCCGCTCGGGGCTAATAGTTGGTACCTCTTGGAGTAAAACCATGGGGCGAATCCGGGATGTCTGATTGGTCTTTTTTCAAGCACGTCCCAAACGAGCGTCCGTCTGAAACTAGGTTCACGTGGCAGCTTCTTTTGAGGCTACACATGTTCCCCTGTTTTACGTGGCAGAGAAAGAAAAAAAAAGGGAGGGGGGGGGGTGCTTGAGGTTCGGATAAACAGCGGCCAGAGTTACACGCGTACAGAAACGCCGTTTCAGAGATTAGCTTGCTTACGGCCCTTGGTACTGTCGCTTCCACGCGTCTCACTTTAAACTGACGAGCCGTCTTATCTTAAACAGCAAATAACACTGTGACTTGTGTTAAGTATGATCAAGGCAAATTTAAATATCGAAACCGTTTTTAAGGACACTGCAGAGAAATATATTTCTTATTATTCTCTGCCTAATTTATAAAATTGTATTTTTTCTACCAAAAGTATGATCAATTTTAAACAAATGTAAGGAGTAGCGAGTAACGTGTTTTGATAAAATATGCCGTAAAATAGCGACGAAAATACTTTACAGGTTAGTCATTTTTAAATCCAACGATTGCGATAGAGTATTTACAGAAAACAGTGACACGTTACCAGTAACATCGTAGATTTTCAACAGTTTGTTTACAACACTGCACTCTGGTAAAAAAATATATATCTCACAGTAACGTATGCCGACTCCGCACATTTACACATTGACTTTACCACTGAGATACACTACCCTTCATTCAATATATAGGCTGTTCCAAGTTACCAGGCTCAATCTAAAATGAACCGTAAAATTTGACGCCTGCAAGTGGCAATTTAAACTTTCTCGTCAGAGGTGTATTTAACAGGTCGGTTTTTTCTTTGCAAGATTGCAAAGCGTACAGTTTCGTGGAAACAGCACAAAAGAAAAAGAACGTACGACCAGGACTAAGAAACGCAGAGACAGGGCGCTGTCTGTGCGCTGTCTGTGCACTGTCTGTCAGGGCGCTGTTTCTTCGTCCTGGTCCTACGTTTCTTTGCGCTGTTCCCACTAAACAGTATGTACCGCCAACTAGCCCAACTACATGCCTTGCTTGCAAAGCGTAGCTCAATTTCTGTAAAATATAGGGCCAAACATTTACCAGGGTCAACAGCAGAGGGCGACGCAGACTACCTAGTTAAGTTGCGGGTTGCGTTTGGCACGCATATTGATAGATGGCGTCGGACGCAGCGTTGAAGGCGTAGCCGACCAGTCGAAAGAAAGCATACGACACGCAGATGAAATCCGTTGGCAGCAAAAAACGCCATCGTTATGCAAACGAGTTCTTTTTTTCCTTTAAGTCCTGCCGTTATTATGGGATTTTATATTTTAACTAAGGGAACATTGCAGAACATATTATGTTCATTTTAATAAACCACGGTGGCCGCGAACAGTCACGATAAAGAGGTAGCGCCAACTGTCAATACGAGCGCCAAACCTGCCGCGCTAATCGACTTGGTCATCTGCGTTGCCACTCGCCGTTTAACCTGGCAAGTTTATTGGCCCTATTTTTTACTGAAAGAGACGTACGCTTTGTAATTTTACAAGAAAAAATAGACCTGTGAAATACACCTTTAACGAAAAGTTTAGATTGCTCCATGCAGGCGTCAATTTTTACGGTCCATTTTAGATCGAGCCTGGTGACTTTTGACACCCTACACATTGACACAATATTGCACACTGATTCCAGTTTGGAGCACAATGGCCTCCGTTCTTGCCGCGCCGAAAAACATCCAATTCTACTACTCGTTCTACTCGTGTTTCTTAAAAAAACACTAACACCCGCCTAAAAAATGGCCAAGCGATTTAATATGAGGTCAGGCGACTACCCAATCAGTATTTTCTACATAATAACGCATATTTTTAATAAAGCCAGAAAACTAAACTGATCGAACCTAAAACGAAACATGAGCACGGAAGGTCATGGCCGCGACATCGGGACATGTGTGCCGAGGAGGAGGAACAAATGTAGAGGAGGGGAGAGCTGACGGAAGTCACGTGGCTACACCCAACCACGTTTTGTTTTTCTTTTTTTTCTCGGCTTTTCCGGTTCGTGAAACAGACGTTGATTACGACGCAGTTGCTTGCACTGTTTGTTGTGCGATTCTTTCACACTTATATCCCTTTCCGCTCGATATTCGGCGCTTGAAGCTCGATTGGCCGGTACAACAGATAACAGTTCTGAAGTAGCGGCCCCACGTCCGTCGCAACGGTGGTTCATCGTGCGCCGACATCGCGCCGTCCAGTCCGTGGTACGTCGCCCAATTGAGAATGACGTAGTACATGCGCTTCCTGTGATCTGTGCAACACCTTTTTCGATCAAGGCATTTCCAGCTTCTTGGAGGCCACAAAAACGGGGTTAATATGTTTTCTACTTTTAATATTGAATGTGTGTCTTAGATGAGCACACGACTTTGAATATATTGGGTACGCTATAGGCTGAACTCCACGTGATCATGGAAAAGAAAGTGAGCGCGACTGAAATCGGACAATTCTCGACAGGCTCTTTTCGGGCGGAAAGAAAACGAATTTAGAGCCGCAAATTGTGTTTTGGGTAGTTGGGCTCTTATAGAGCATGTTCCAATAAATACCTCGGCGAGCATAAATACACTGTCAGTTACCATTTAAAGAAGTTTTTCCCGACTATTCAGTGCAGTGCCTAACCTCATAAAAGTGTTTATTATGTAGTGGAGTAGAATACATCTATCCCGGCGATAGAGAAGTCGTTACTATACGTATACAGTTTCCCCTTCCTTCGCGTATTGTACGACTGCTTGTGAATTGCGAACCGAGAACGGATCCTCAAGCACAAGTTCCGACCGATGCTTGCTCAGAAATCCGCCCACTTTCCTCTGCCAAGATTGTCTCTCATTCACCGCCATTCCCCCTTATAGGTTCTGGCTGTAAGAAACACATTCAAACTTAGTTTCTTGACTTCTTCGCCATCTTAGCCAAAATGGAAAGTTGAAGTTTCACAGATCGCGACTGCCGGAGACTTAAGCTTTGAAGAGAGACTGTGTTCACTTGCTCGAAGATCTAATTATCTGCGGCACTCGATTTTGCATCCCAGAGGCCTTGGGAGAGTACCACAAAGCTCGAAAGTGCAACACAACACTACCGATTCTTGAAACCTTCTTCTGCACCGTCGTCCTAAATGCGAGCGTGTCCATTTCTTCGGAAATCCTTCTTTCGCATCATTTAATAACAGACCTTTTCTGCTAGGTTCCTTACAAGAGAAACCTTTGTTGATCGAACACAGATTAGTTTCCAGGCAGATCATTGGCCCATGTTCAAGCACCTTCTTCACGTCACTTGATACTGCGGTACCGCCCAGTAAAGAGACCTCGCACGGAGAATATCTGTACTGTGTTTTCTTTTGGAGATCGTGATCCTGTGTTTTTCTCACAAAATCTGTAATTTCCGAAGCCAGCCGTAGGTACTCCTCACTCATCGTCTCTTCCGCCCTTTTGCTTGAACCGGTGCGGTAACAGCACACCTTTAAAATGTCTGCATTTGCTCACTTGCTTCCACATTTCTGGTAGAAATATTTCTTCACATACTCTTGACAGCGTGCCAAGATGACTGAGGTGTGCACCCACAAAAATGTCCTTACTTCCGGAGGGTAGTATCCGATGAGCAGGGCGCATATGTAATGGCGAGCATGGCAACTGCAAACTGCGAAAAGAATTTACTAAAGAAGCTCCCGAAGATAATTTCTTGTTGAAAGACAAAACAAATTCCCGAGGTATAAAAATAATGGAATTGCAACAAAATGCGAAAGTTGTATAGTAAGTGCAAGGTGCTCAACATTTAAACATAATTATTGAGCAGTGGCTGGAGAGATTGTGAGTTATCAGCCGGCACCGTCTGGAATGTCACACGGCAGGGCTTTTCTGGTGTTACACTCCCATTTTCAAAGCGGTGAACAATGCATGCTTCGGCGATAATGCAAAGTCTATATTGCTCTTTGTTTTCGTTTTGTTACCGTTATGACTTTATAAAAAAGGCGCATGTTAATACGACTAAAGCAGCACCTTATGATAAACGCGTAGGTTGCAACTCAACACACGTCATGTATAGATGGTGAAAGCTATACGGTCCAAGTGAAAAAGTAAACAGAGTCACAAGAAATACCATGGAATTTGAAACTAAGGGCGACAAAGATAGAAACGAGCAGGTCGTGCGATCATTTTATGGGGGGGAGGGTGGGGGGGGGGTGGCAACTGTCGCAGGTAGCGCCGCTTCAGTTTTTGCAGTACCATCGGTTTCCTCGTTAGTACCCTTTGTTTACAGTGTCAGCCAATATACTCGCGTATTATATGTAGCAGTTTAGCGCACTCTACATGATCACTACGTGAAAGCGCCTAGAAAGGAGGGCAGAGTAGGAGTAGATACACGGAGTGCTACTAACAACTAAATTTTATTTGGAAAAAACACGAGCATATCTACATCGAACTTAGCTCTGTTAGTGTCACGGCGCGGTGGTGGCGCGTCGGGCGCACTTCCGGTCTGGGCCTGTAGGCGGAAGGCACCACGCGGGTCGTGCATTCCTGTGTTGTTTTGGAAGAAACAAGACAAAAATCTGCCTTGTCGTCAAAACGCTGCAACTTGGGCTTTACCAAAAGAATCGGGAAAGGGTTGAAGATCAGTTTTCATGCGTTTTGTGCCTGCTCAGTTCGTCGGAAAACGTGGATAGGGGCCGCGAAGAAGGGAAATCCAGACGCCATCCGACCTCCCATGCTTGTGCGAGGTCGGATGGCGCTTTGGGGTTAAATTCACGGATACCGGTAGTCGTCAGAATCATTTGTTTCGTTTCAACATAAACGCGGGAAAACCGCCAAGTTGCGCGGATCGCCTGCGGACTACGTTGAGTGCGTCACCAAGTTCAAACGGCCACTTGATTTTTCGAGCTGTCGTCTTCTCTTAAACTTTCCTGCTTTTTGTCGTCTGCTCGTTCAAATGACAGCCGGCCCGCAGTCCAAACGTTCACCTGTTAATTGCGATAAGAAGTAAGTGCAGGCCTCAAAAAACTTCTAAGTTTGAAGGTTGGTTGGGGTAGGTAGGCTCGGCGTAAACAGTAGATGCTAGGAGATGTTGATAAGTGTTGCCAGTGGCCATCACCGACTTGTTATGCCTGATTCACTTGGTCCGATTCTGCGTGCGAGTTTGAATATCGACGTCGATACCTTAGCTACGGTTCACGCTTTTGCAGCCCGAAAGACGTCCTCACTGAAATTAGCGAGCAGAACCTCATCATGCGAATCATGCTTTAGCGTCCATTCTGCGGCATCCACGTGGATTGAATCGCCGCATTTCACAGTATTCAAGCCAAGTGTTGCGGTGTTACGAGCCTTGTTAATTTTGCTGAGGCCGCTAAAGTAGTCAGACATTGCCAGGAAGACGTGGAATCAACAACTCCAACGCGGAAAAGAGCACGGAGACTCGCACCGACGCCGACAACGTCGCAATCCAATGGTTTGTTAAGGGCGACGGCGAGTTTCTTGCTCACATTCCATCGCGCATGCGCGGCGCCGGTGGCGTCAGCTAGGGGCGCTCCGGTTTGTTTGTAAACATGAGTTGGTGTTTATACACTTCATTATACCTTACTCAAAATTAATTTAGTTCCTTATTTGATAAGACGACTAACGACCCACTCATGCGGCCATCACCTCCCTTTACGCTGATCTTAAAATCCTTAAAAAATCCTCCTTTGTTTTGCTTTTTTTACTTTCCCGAATTCTCTGTTTCATCTATACTCGGCGTCAACTACTTCGTGCTACATTGTCAAGGCTAACCTAGCATCCGTAGTTATCCAAATCCGTGAGCGCTATTCGCGGCGTCAGCTATTTTGTGGTGCGTCACCAAGGCTAGCTTAGCTTCTACAGTATTCTAACTCCGTCAAAGCAATACTTCGTTTCAGCTTAAGGCCTGACGCAGCCGACGCTGGGTAATAGAACAAACCAAGCAGCGTCAAAGGCGCTAGTCACGAGGTATTTTTCTGTTTATGAATGGCTCTGCGATGAGAAAACACGTACAGACACATGACAAACACCATGATGGTGCGCTTTTGACAGATCTCTGATTGGTCCCCTAAGCTCGTAGCGTGGGCTGTGTCTGGACTTTCGGTCAAAGGAAGTATTGTTACGCGAGTGCGCGCGAATGATGTGCAAGATAAAGCCGACTACTTTCACAGCAGCGCGGGGCTGCGGCGTTGTGGAGGTTACGCTGGCCTTGGCAATGTGGCACGAAATAGCTGACACCGAGTATAATACAAAATCTCATGGACACGTATCAGAATGGACGGTCAAGTTTCCCGTAGGAGACTGTTTTACAGAAAGTACATGCTCTCGCGTCCTTCTATTAATGCCTCTGTACTACCGCCCACATATCGTTGGTATTTCGCGTACTACCGATGTTTTGCAGTTTACATATTTGTCTGGATGCTCCTTTGTGCACATGCTCTCAGTGCACGTATTCTTGTTTAATTTTGAGAATGGGCTGGATAGCTCCAGTGGTGTGGTGAATACCACGGTAACGCCGAAGTGACCGGCAATCTTCTTGAGATTGAGGGGCAATTTATAAAGAAAGGAAAATACCGAAACTTTATTTTTTTTATAGGGGGCATTTTACACATTATGGTCTCTTTTTAATTTTGACACGAGTCATTCGGCAAACTCAACCAGATTGCTTTCCTAATACCCCGCATTTTGTGCGGCTGATTTGATTGTGGAAGCTCGTGTCAGCAACATGACGGCATGCATTTTAGAGGTGCCTGCATTACGGATAATGCGACCCCTTTCAAAGGTAATTTAGAATAAGCTGAATCAAAGAGAGCACACCCATATTAAAGTTTTGTTCTAATTTCCAACATGGATGATTTTTTCTTTCAAACTTCAAGTTTACATTCAGAAACTGGAGAAACCCAGAATGCGTTACCTCATGCGTGAAACGAAAACCTTGGACATTGTGCATAAACGGTTATCGCAAACCTTTAGTTAAGTATTCCTTTACAACTTATAACATTTTAAAGCGCTAACAAAGACGAGAACAAAAAAGGAAGGCGAACAGGACGAGCGCTCGCCCGCTTCGCCAGTTTATTTCCTTACAACCACAGGTGGGCGATCCAACGCCACGAAATCGTCTTTGTACGTGGAAAATGTTAAAGTCCCTCAACCTTCAAAACTTTTCGGGTAATTGCTTTGTCACATTTTGACGAAAAATATCACACAGGAGAGGGGTGACTCGGGACCCTATAAAATTCCACGCTTTTGCACATTTAAAAGCGACGATGAATCCCACGACCCCCCCCCCCCCCCCCGAAAAGAAAACCGCAAGTGGCGGTATTGACCTACATGTATAATTTGTCCCACAATCTTTAGAAGATTGCGGTTAACTTTGACTTTACCATTCTGCACTGAGAGTGCCATTTAAGCTACCTAGCCTATGACCTAAAGCAGATAAGTATGTGCGCCAGGAAACCATGAGCACGAAGAAACATGCAAACAAATATGCAGAGTGCGCCACACCGGTAGTCAAGGAAATCCCAACGACAGCCGGGAAATCATACATAGAGCAGAGCGGCAGATTCATTAACGAAAGGGTGCGACAGCATGCACGTTTTGTATAGAAGTCTCTTTTAAGGAACTTTGCCATCCACTGTGATAGGTGTTCGTGAAATTATGTAGTATATGAAAAGCTTACTTTAAGAAGGTACAAAAGCAAAAGAGAAAGAACAATTTTTGAGGCGTTGAAAATCAGGGTAAAGGTGTATAATGGATGCATAAGTGCGTCGCCACTGATTATATCAAATAAGGCGTCCAGATTTATTTCAAGTGATGCGCAATCAAGTGCGTATACATGATCATCTTTTTCCAAATAAAATTCAATCGTTAGTAGCACTTCATGTGCGCGCTCCAACTCTGTCCCTCTTTTTTGGCGCTTTCACGTAGTAGTCCTGTACAAACTAGCCCACCTGTAAATTTATTTACCATCACTCCTAATTCGTTTGCCCAAGCTACCTTCACAAATAGTCTTGCATCCATAAACGTTTTTGTGTGTGGGTGTTGTGGTACACTTTGAGGTGGTTAGAAGAAGACGAAAAGAGTGCGTGAAGCCGCGTGCCTGCGCATCACATAATCTGCATCATTCGAACTGGTGCATATTAGGAAAAATATGGACTGACAAGATTTCGCGTTGGAATATCTCGCACGTGCTTCTAAACCCAGCGAGTAATCGTACTTAGCAAACATAGAAGGTTCGAGCGATAAGAAAACGTATCAGTCTTCGACGCTGGAAACGAAAACACCTTTTTCTGGGGACAAGAATGGATTGATAACGATCAATCGGAGCAGTCGTGTTGACATTGTCACATTGAGGTTTTTCCGTATGGTGACGCTCATGAATGACCTACCATTGTTCGACACAGTGTGATTGGTCTATAATAAACTAAATTGTATTACGTTCTTTTCATACTTTTTTTTCTGGCCGCCCCATTTACTGTGAAGTGTGCCGTGAGTCGCAATACTCGAATTAGAGATCGGATAATAGAAACACAAATCGGTGTTGCCTAAACGCGTGCAAGGTATTTCAACAACAGCATAGAAACTACATCGAGGACGACATCTGACAACTTGAAGCCTGTAGAAAGCACAATGTACTTTTGAAAGAGAATGTGTCGTTCGTCGTAAATGCGATGAATAAGAGACCTTTACCCTAACTTCAGGAAAACTACCATGGGTGTTTGACAGTTTTCATCTGAATAAAAAACAGGAATTTTTTATACTCTAAACTTCTCGTTCCCATTCACTATCCTTCCACTACCATTGCAGTAACCGTGATTCTGCTGTTAATAACTGGAACTTCATGTAATTATTGTACTTTAGGTTGAAATGAACATAGAAGATAAAATCTGGTTAAGGAGAAATAGAAGCAACCATTGGCAGGCGTCCGCTTAAATAAAAACGTAAAATATATCATAAAATACGTTGATGGTAGCACTCAAAGTAGATAAAGGGGTAGGGTAGGTACAACCTTAATGGGTTGTACCTACCCTACTTTGTATGTGTCAATGTAGCTATTATGTATAAAATGAATACTACGGATTGAACTGAGTCCACTCTAGAAATAGGCGTGACCGAGTATCCAGCGGACTTAAATAACGGAATATATGTGTGCTAACGGGCTGGTGTAAATTGAATGAAACATAAACCTCAAGACTGCAGGTAAAAAAGAAAACACACACTGAAAGGTATCAAAAGAGACCTTCATACCTTTCAATGTATGAGCCGTCTTTCTTTTTTATTAGCAGTCCTGGGGTTTATGTTATGTTGACTTACCCAATACGCAGCGAATTAAAATATAAACACCAGGAGCTTACAAGCAATAAGAAATAGATTCAAGTTTTGTTTTAGCTTGTCTAGTATGGGCACAGAGTTAACATCGACGTAGTTATCTGTTTAAATGCAAATTAAACAGCGTTCTGTACAACGCTGTATTAATAGAAAGTTCCATATTGCAAAATATTGAATGGTTGATGTAAGAGACAAATAGTTTAAATCCCCGCTAGGGAACAATATACGAATTCAAGATTTAAAATTAAAACAGCTTACCGAAACATTAAGGTATTCCTCTGAAAATATCACTCTTATATTATAACCTTGAAAAGCAGGTGGCATTTTCTTAATTTAAGATATCAGTATATTATTTGTGTAAAAACTATCAAGAGCCTTCCCGACGCTAAGGAATTAAGTTAATTTGGGATCAATGGCCAAAAACGGAATGGCAGTTTTCAGTGAAAACAAGATGTACCCTACTAAAGTTTGCTTAAAGCGTGTTCTGGACGGAAATACTAAGTAAGATTTAAGGTAATCTACGAGGTTAAATAAACTACAGTAAAAATTACAGCTTGCCTACTATAATACTTTATTATGCCTTAAATACCGATAAACTGGATCCCACCACGATCGCTAACGTCACTGATATCTTTTGTTTAAAATGCTATTACAAATATGTGCACGTTGTAGTTAATCTTTTTATATTACTCTCGTCTTTAACCTAGCAGCTTTTCCCCTCAGTCCCCACCACCACCGATAAAAAGAAACATAATAATAATAATAATAATAATAATAATAATAATAATAATAATAATAATAATAATAATAATAATAATAATAATAATAATAATAATAATAATAATAATAATAATAATAATAATAATGATTGATTGCACGAACACAAAACCAGGTACAGACACGGGTTCATCAAAGCCATCTAGGGCTTGTATGATGAACACCATCTTGATGAGCATGCTGCTCGTGAAGTGAAACAGAAAAACACAAATGCTAACAAAATTTGTTTCCGGAGTTAATTAAATAGAAAAAAATGTAATTTAATATGATTGCTCACACTATGTGACACAGCATTACCATCAAACTTAATGCAGGGATACACAAAACATCAGAATTTTTTTCCTCGATCGGTCTTGAGATGGGCTTTAGAAACTCACTTGAGAGCTTTCTTTAATTTTTGCACTGACCCTATGTTATGTAAGTCTTCGTGAAGCTGATTAAATATCTTTGGTACATAAAAATATCTTATGCTTTCTCCATAATGCGTACTTCTTGTGGGCACTTCAAACCGTTGATTGCTCCTGAAAGACCTAGACACATACTTGAGATTCTTAAAGGAACTGTCCCAGTAGTGCCTGGTGATAATGGTGTGCTTCAACAAGGTCTCAAAATTAGGCAACTGAAACGATTTAAACAAGTTGTCCTCTACAAGAAACTCTGAGTTGTAAGCTACACTTGTCAGCATACCTTTCAAGATACCATCAATTCTGGTATGCCATCGCCTGGGACAGTTTCCAAATAAAGTAATGCCATACCTTAAATAATAATAATAATATTTTATTTCCACAAACATTCAAAACACAATACAAGATACTGGTCTGCCCAAGCTAAGTGAGGCTTCTAGGGCATGGCGCTGGCAAGTCGCGCGGCACAAGGAAAAAAAAAAGAAGAGGAAAGAAAAGGTCAAAAGGTAAGAGAACAGCCAATACTAGTATAAATATCATAGAAACCGATAAGGTGATAATAATAACGATAATACGGATATAAAAATAGTAATAATAATAATAATAATAATATTAATAATAGTAATTTTTTTTACGCAGGATGTATTCAGGACTACACTAGGCAGGTTCGTTGAAGCACTGCAGGGGCTTAGTAGAACTGAACCTAAGTAGCAGTGGTAAATAAGTGAATTTTCGTAAAAGAATAAAATAAAGTAGAAAAACACCACATGGTCCCTTCAGTTGTGAAAACTACGCAAAAATGTCAGTCACAGAGGTATTGTCAAAGTCAAGAAAAAAATATACAATACAAATATAAGCTGTTTTTCTAGCAAAAGAAAAAAGGGTATGGCAAAGTTCCAGTCGTATAGCACAAGAACTAAATGATAGAAGGAGTCATACACATGGGCACACACGCACATACGCGCACACACAAGTACACAGACAATACTGCATTACACTACAGAAATAATGTTGACTCGAAGAAAGATTCGTGTTAGGAAGCAACGCCAATCATGACAAAACAAGAAAATGAGATATAACAAGGCATCTTCATTGATGGAAAGAGTGTGGAATGCCTTTCTAAGTTTCTTTTGGAAGTAATCTCTGAAAGGCTTTGTGGCAATAGGTCAAAAATCTGAGGGACGTAGTACGAACGCATATTTTTGCCGTAGCGGGTGTAACATATCGCAGTGAGGAATCTTGAAGCCCTCCGCAAGTTTCGTGAGATGGGGCGTGGAGACTTAAAATCGTTATTCCAGTTGTAATTGTGCAAAACTGTCTCCAAAAATAGGGACTGAAAAGTTGGCTTTGATAGCGTTTGAAAAAGATGTAAATCCAAAGAACCGCGGTTGTACCCCACGCTGCTTAATATTCCCTTAAGACACTGTTGATTTTCTTTTCTCATGTTTGGAGGATTTACCAAAAATTGTTATGTCGTAACGCAAGGCGGAGTAGGCTAATGAATAAGCATCATGCTTACGTAGAACGAAAGGCATCAATGCTTTGGTACTGTAAAGCAGACAGGAAACACTTCGTAATTTAGCACACAGTTTCGTGAGATGGGAACTCCATGAAAGGTCGGAATCAATATGTATTCCGAGATATTTAACAGTGTCGGAATATGGAACTTCAATACAACCATTATCATTATTATCTTATTATTATTAATATTGCAACATGTCAGCTACAACATGTCAGCTGTCGACTTTCACAGCTGGCTTGTTGCAGCTGTAGGGGTCGACATATCAGATTTGTTTTGTAGGGGACCTGGACATAAACATCTTATGTTCTATTAAAGTGGCGGTGTCGGATTAGTTGTCGGTTTTATCTGCATAGGGATGGAATGTACGATACATGTTCCTACTTGGGGAGAGTTGGTGAATAACCAGATGGTAAAATCGTGTTCAGACCATGTCACAGTGCGTGCACCTAATAATTCTTCGAGCTCCTGCGTTATCACTCAATGATTACCGTATCACTCTTTTTGTGACCCGTCGGTTTTCACACATTTCATCGCTTTTTGGCTTCACGACCTTCATAAAGCGAGGGAAAAAGCAATAAAATGCAAGTTGTGATAATCAATCATTGCTTGGTCGATGATCTAATCACTGGTTTTGAATGGTTCATGCTAATTCAATGTAATCCTCCTGAGAAAGTGTGCGAAAAGTTTTGTGAACAGTGAAAAGTATTTGATAATCTTCAGCTAACAAGTTATTTTAAAAAAAACGTTGAAAAAATATAGAACTGGTTGAATTCGGACGTTATTCGCCCCATGGCATATCGAGACTGGCTGTGGATGCACCACAAACGTGCTGCGAAAAAAACAATCCTTTGTTTTAGACTAGAGAGTTGAAAGAAACAGTTTTGGCCGTTCTTATCCGTGTTATGAAGCGACGGTATTTTTTATAACAGTTCAATCAATCTGCGAGAAATGCGGCAAAAACGTGGTCTGTGATAAATCATCTTCGTGGACGAAATAATTAATGTTTCGCTATCATGAACCATTTTGCTGGGAAGCCCACTGCAGTGGCCGATAACTTTAATCATTACTTGGCACGGGCTTCGGAAAGGTCATCTTCGGTGCAATATGGCGGGTGCACGCTTAAAGAAAAATTAGCAGCCTCGGCGTTTCCAAGGACAATATTTAGTTTTCGACAAAATAAGCCGCCCGGCATTGATCAAGTGTTGGCATTTACGCTCCGAAGTAACTTTAATGCTCTTGCTGATATTTTACAGTGTATCTTAAACAGTTTCTTGTATAAATCGGCTATTCCAGAAAATTTAAAGACCGCTATAGTCAAGCACTTCACAAGGGAGGACAAAAGGACAATATTAAAAATTAAGAGCAATATCAATATTGCCAATACTGTCGCAGATATTAGAAAGATTTCTTCTCGAAGAAATGGCGTCATTTCTGGAAAAATGTAATATATTGTCCAGCCGACAGTTCGGTTTTATTACAGGACGAGGTACCATACCACTTTTGGAATAATTTGCACATATGCTTCATGGCGCGTTCGAACAAAACCTGTATATCTGTGCAATTTTCATA
Organism: Ixodes ricinus; assembly: GCA_037355805.1. Taxonomy (NCBI): domain Eukaryota; kingdom Metazoa; phylum Arthropoda; class Arachnida; order Ixodida; family Ixodidae; genus Ixodes; species Ixodes ricinus. The sequence continues at coordinate 62,473 of JAZHYW010003809.1, read as the reverse complement.
TATATAGCAAAAGCTTTCAACACTGTTAACCATCAAATTTTATTCTAAAATTTGTGTGGTGGGTTTTCGTAGAACTTTTACAAGATTCTTAAAAATTACCGCTCCGATCAATCCCAAGTTGTAGTATTAGGCGATAAAATTAGCTGTAGTAGTAAATTACAAATGAAGGCCGGTGTCCTTCAATGCTCAAATTTATCCCCTTTGCATTTTAACATTTGTATTAATTATTTTGCTTCACCAGTTAACAACTGTACTGTGTTCCAATACGCAGTTGATACGGTTCTGCTTTCAAGAAAGTCTATGCTAGGAAAAGGCAATAAACAACCTGCAACCTAACATAATCGAAGCAATGTGGAGGTATTCTCAAAATGTCATTTTTGCAAATGTGCAAAAGACATAGTTGATTTGTTGAAGATATCCTTTAGAAACCAAAGTCATTGACATCCCTCTCTTTTTGTTTTGCATGGTTACGATTTCTCTTGTGTGACTGCTCTACGGTTGAATATGTTATTTCTATTAAATACATTGGTGTATTTTTTTACAGTGACCTGTCATGGAAAAGTCACTTAGCTTAAGTATGCAGTAAGTTGCAGAGTGCAGCCTGCGTACTTTTTATTCTGAAAGTATTGTTCCCGTTGAGATAAATAAAACAGTATCTTAGGCACTCGCTTGCAGCATCCTCAGATGTAGTATGACTGTCTTCGCTTCCGTTTCATTGCGTTGGCAGAGCCGTGTTGACAAACTACTGAAGAAAATATTGACAGAGTATTGTGTACAATTCTTCCATTTAAAGTAGATGATATATTTTTCATCACGTTCACCTTCCCTCTTTTTCTTCTTTACTTGATCAGACAGTGGTGACACGGCATTTTTGAAATCCTGAATTTAAAATCGAACATGTTTCTCCATGGTTGTTAAGAAAAGGCCTACGCTTTACAGTGCCTTGGTCTTCAATGCGATAAAGTGCGGCCAGACGCTGTATGTATATCCCGATATTTTTATTAAATTACCGGAAGAGATATTTTCCGTCACTTCCAAAAGAAAATTAAAACAGGTGGTAGGGCTGCTTCCAGCCAAAGCCCATGGTTTCTTTTTTAATAGGCTTCAATGCGCGCTCTTAATGGGGCGAACAAAATAGAAGGTTGGCGTCGCAGGCGTCGATGTCGGCGAAACAGCAGGATCGCGACCGACTCCGGCCTCACGCGGAGTTCCTTATTAGACGAGTGGGCTTCAGAACAATCGGTGTAGAAGGTTCGGCGCGTAGAACATTTTAATCTCGAATAAGCAACAAGTGTTCTTGAATTTACCAGAACGCGACATTACAGAAACAATAAAAAGGTGTATCCGCGGCCAGGCAAACGAATGCTTCGGCTAATTGCGTCGAAGATAAGCACGGGAACCGTTAAGGCCGACGGGCGCACCGCCTACTCAGGCTATATAGCGTGCGCGGCAATATTATGTTCCGTTTTTCTTTTGCTTTGTAGTAAGCAATGACCTCATTTCGGTTATGTGGCCTAAGACGAACTTGATACTTTTTGGGAGGTCAGGAATCGTCGGGCGCCGGAGACGGAGGTCACATTGTTGCTTTTCATAGTACTCAACAAATGAGGCAATGTTTTGTCTCCATGTAAAAGTTAACAAAAAAAGCGTTCCCCACTTTTTGTAGTTGCTCGCATTTTGCAAAACTGTGGATTCGTCTGCCTCTTCCCCATTCTTCTTAGAAAGGAAGCCATTCTTCTGGGACTGAACAAGAACGCTTGGTTTCAAATATACGAGCACGCAAAAAGCGCAGCATGAGCGCTGTGCAAAGTGCGGACGTGAGTTTTAAATATAAACACCGCAGTGCGAACAAACTATAAAAATATTTCGTAAATTAGCTTTTCTCCGAATTTGTCGGTTTTGCAGTGAGCATTTCACTGGTAAGCTTCTCTCCAGAGAGCTTTTTTCCGCCGCCCGTTCTCCGGTGAGATTTTTTGTCCGCCGCCCAACAGTAATAGCCGACCAAGGGCTCATCGCAGCCAAGACAGTGCAATCGACGAACACCATAATACTGAGCCAGGAGTGTGTTGGTCTGAGTCAAAACAAAGAATCTTCAGCGCGACTTTCACAACTTCCAAATAGCAACGTCACGCCTACTACCAAAATGCTTGTTGTGTTTTTAGCTTCACTGACGAAATTTTCGTAATGTTTGTTTTTGTTTTGGTAGAAATCGGCCTCCACCAGTTGATATGCAAAGCGAATGTCGAAATTAAAAACAAAATCGACGACCTCACGTATAGTTTTTTCCGCATTTAAAATAACTAAACATTTTAAATGCATCTCTGCAGAAGATATTTGAATCCGCCAGATCAAATCACCTATCCTACTCGAACAGAAAGAATGGTAAGACAATATCTACTCTTTGACGCTTCGGTAGCTTTGTCTGCCTGCATTTGCTAACTTCAGGCCTCACGCAAGGACCGCTTGAAGGGTAAAATCTTTCACTCCCATTTTCGGGACCGCAAAACGCCAACAAAGAATGGAACATCCTCCCAATGACGCGCTCTGGCGATTGAAAACTAATGACTCACACCCACCCGCTAAATATCTAGGCCGCTAAACAAAAAATAAAAAACAAGAAACCTTTTACTCGGATTTGTGCGACCTCAATACACCAACAAAGAACGGAACATCCTCCCAAGGACGCGCTCGGGCGATGGACAACCTATTACTCACTATCGCGATAACCCGCAAAGTATCTTTGCCCCCCCCCAAACCCAAACAAAACGAAAACAAAAAAAAAAGAAAAAAGATCTGTTTCTGAGAGGCACATACTTTTCAAAATCCTGACTGTCAAACCGACGACCTTGAAGATGCAGATAGTCCGGGGCGCAATAACACATTGCGCAATTTCAAGAGCAGGTTTTGCGGTAACACTCATAGATGGCGCCACCTGACAGCAGGATTTTTTGACGTTTTGATAGGCTACAAACTTAGTTAAAATTCATCACAATGAGAATCTCTGGAAAAAAGATCTTATAAGAGATATATTCTAAAAGTTTTGGTCTTGAATATTGTGGAGCCTAAATTTGTATTTAGGCCCCGGTTTATTTTTAAATGTTTATGAAGAACGGAACGGAAAAAAAGGCATTTTCAAGCATCTTTAAGTTCCCGTAAAAAATTTTAAGCTTAAAAATCGGGAAATGTAGCGCCACAATATGACTCAGTTTTTTATTATCTTTCTCAATAAAACCATTCCCAAGTCAATCCGTCCGGTGGTTCTGGAGAAAAAATACTCAAAACGTTGCCATTGAAATTGCATAGGGCTCGGTAGCTGCGATATCCCTCTTAATGTACCAAGAGTGTCTTTCTTGTTTTTTCTTTTGTTTTTGAGCGGGAACTCTGTGTTAATACTGTGCAAGTGTTACCCCAAAATATGAATTGTTTTCGTCTACCTAGAGTTTTTTAGGTGTTGCTATGATTGAATTTTTTTTTCAATGTAGTTATTGTCATCTAGCCGATGTTGCCGGGCCAAGTCATGCAAGTCTGTTACAGACTTCGACGGGCCCGTTTTTGATTGTAATAGCTTTGTTTGACAATAAATATATTATTAATATTATTATTAATATCATTATTGGAACGTTAGAACTTTTTATAATGGTAGGGCAATAAAGATTATAATTATTGTTATTATTACTATTATTATTATTATCATCGTTGTACGCGGCGCCGCGGCGTTCCTGAGCCGAAATAAATATCACCATCATCATCACTGATCATTGGTGGAAGTTGTACTTCTCATACTAAGAAGCAGTACTGGTATTGTGCATAGAAAGAAGAAGAAATTGAACGCTTTCAACTAAACAAATTTTCTGAAAGAGCACAAGAAACTGAGCCTGGGCAGCAAGTAAATTTCCCCAAAATGTTATAAACGTTTATTAGTAGAAATACGCTATTAGCGAAACCGAAGCTAACCTGCAACTTTACTGCTCCTCGATCTTGTTGTAACGCAATATGTTGTATGAATATCAGCACATAGGCAGCTTGAGCCTGTTTAAACCAGTGCCAGCAATCAGAAGGCCGTCATGATAGTTCCTGGGAAATAACGAACACGATTCATCTGAATAGGGTCAGCTGAACAGTTACAACGCAGTTAAAAATACATGTATCTGCACAATGCCGGTGCTGCCATTGCACTCCTAATATTAACAACATCACCATCATAGGGGCGACACTGGAACGCATATGCCCGCGAAGTAATTCAAGCCTTGTCCATTGAAGAAAGTGGTCAAATGTTGGAGGGTGGTGAGCTAAGCTAGTTAGTACGGGTTACACGAATTGAAATAAAGGAACAACGTTAGGAAACTGTTGAAGAAAACAGAAGACAAGAAGACGCTGAAACTCACAACTCAATGTATCTTCCAATGAGAAGAAGAAAGAAATGACAAGAATATACAGGCATGTGCCAATGGCTAGCGAACTCCGGAGCGCGTGGCGATAGCTTTACACCTTTAACGCTTTAAAAAAGATATTTATTTGTCATAAAACCACTGATGGTTGACTCCGCAGCGCTCCCCAAACTCGGTATAATAAACGCCTATAGTTTTTTCTATGCTTTGTTTCACCTTACGATGTACCGCAGAAAGGCTACAAGAGCGAGCTCCTTGCTCTAGGGGCACATCTCGGCGGCGCAAGCACTCGTGCATTAAGGGCAGCTGCCAACGCCATGAGCTCGCGCTTCAGCCTTCTGTGGTACAACATAAGGTGAAACTGGAGTATAGTAAGTTTTTTTCTTAATATCTACCTTCAATATTAGAGTTAGCCAGAGTCGGACAACAGGAACAATTTCGACAGTGTAAAGGCAAGTGACCACCTACGTTGGATCTGAGTGATAGGTAGTGTTCACGAAGCTTGTCGTTAATACACCGTCCAATCTGTCGGACATAAGTTCTACCACATGACAACGGGATGCTGTACACCACGCACGAGGTACAGGGCACAAACGGTGAGACACGTTTTTGTTGCACTTGAGTCTGGAGTAGTCTGGATACTTTTTCTATGCCGAGATGAACCTTTGAACAGATTTGGGCTATTTTTTGAGAGGCAGAAAAAAACAACTGGTACGCCATATCGTTGAGCTACATGTTTTAGGTTATGCGATACCTTGTGTAAGTACGGTACCACTACCACCCGCTTTTTCTCAACATCGCGCCTAGGGCTTACTCCTCCATTTACGTTTTAACCAAGACACGCACCACTTCACTTATCACCGGCCAGGAAAACTCGGAAGACCGGAGTCGTTGAGTTTGGGCATTAAAGCTGTCCTTTCGAAAGCCTCTGACACGCCAAAAAAATTTTCTTTTCATGCTAGGCGTTGAAATGGCATATCAGGACATTACATAAAATTGCTTCAGTATAGAGTTGTGTACTTTTTTCTATAAAAAATACAAATACGAGGCCCAATTCAAAGTTCCCGCCGTGCACTGTGACGTAACAGTGTACCGCAAGGTATCGGGGCGGTCAGAAGGGAGGCATCGACCTACGTCACTAAAAGCGGGTTCACGGAAGTCACGTGAGTTTCACCTCGTGCTCTCCGCAACCGTGCCTACGATTTTTTGTTTTTTGCTCTTCGTACGAGCGGTCGTAGAAAACGAAGTTTCAGTTCCACTTAGCTCGTTTCACCTAGTTGCACCGTGCAGGTATGAAGCGCGAGCTCATAGCGTTGAGAGCTACCTTAACGCACGAGCTTGCGCCGCCGAGATGTGCTCTAGAGCGATGGAGTCCGGTTCGTACATCAGAAGGTGAAACAGTTAGTATAGCTCTTTACCGCTGTCACCGTTGGTTGGTTTGAGTGCTGTAAAATTTGAGGACGACGAGTCAGTGGACGATATGATGGAGGTCAATGACAGACGCCAGTACGCCAGGGTACGAGTACATGCTGTCAGTCCGATATTGCAGAGCTATACTGGGCAGCAAGCTATCAAGTTTCAAAAAATTTAGAACGCTCACAGGAATTAGGATTGCTAGCATATGACACGCCCCATCGCATTGCTGAAGGTTCAGACACCGAGGTCGTTGAATCATCGGATACTCTCCAGGCTAAAGATGCCTGCCGTCTAAAGAATACGAACTGGTTTGTGTACCAAGTACAAGTGCAAACGTCGAGCACGAAGTACGTATTTTGTCTAGAACATGAGTAGAACTTGTTTACTAGGTGCACGTGCGGCTGATGTCATGTCTCTCGGAAATGCATGCAGTGTGATCTCTTCTTCAGTTGCTGAAATACCGGGACAGTCCCTCACACAGCACCTTCTAGGCATTGTAGTTGATCACGTCAATTCACTGACTCGCGCTTCTTCTACCTTTACAGCAACATTAAGCGATGAAAGGCAAATGAAAGAAACCTTGTCTGCTTCGATCGCTCATGGAGGTGCGGAGAATAACAAATATATTAAAAAATTATTACACGCGCTTGCGGTAAGCACGAGGAGGGATACAACTCACGTGACTTCCGGTGATGCCTACCTTCTGACCGGCCTGACGACCTTGCGGTACACTGTTACGTCACAGTGCACTGGCGGAACTTTGAATTGGGCCTCGTATTTCGTTCTTATAAAAACTGCGCAACACTATAGTGAAACAATTTTTTTGTACTTCCTGATATGCCATTCCAACGCCCAGCATGAAAAAAAATTTTGGCGTGTCGAGCTTTTATTGCAATGAAAACAATACTTTTTTAGAACGGACAGACATGAGTACGATACCCCTCTTTACAATTTTTGAATGTGCAGAGGGGTAAAGTAAAATACACCTTTTTGAACGTTGGAGACAGCCAGCGTAAGGGTCGGCGCAAAGTGAGCGAAAGGTGCAGAAACTGTGGAACGCCTTCCCCTAGGCTCTTCATGGGTATACCTGAGACCAAAAGCTGCACTTATCAAAAATGTGCATAAACTTTCAACTACATCTTTGTTCCACATGATTATCAAAAATGATGTAGTTCGTGTATGTGATGATCATTTTTGATGAGTGGCAGCTTTGGTCTCAGATACACCTATGAAGAGCCTAGGGAAGGCGTCTTACAGTTTCTGCACCTTTCGCTCTCACTTTGCACCAACCCCTTATGCTGGTTCTTCTCCCACGTTCAAAAAAGGGCATTTTACCTTACACCTCTGCACATTCAAAAATTGTAAGAGGGTATCGTACTTTCATGTATTTGGCTCCGCTCTAAAAAGTATTGTTTTCATTGTATTAAGGACAGCTTTAGTGCCCAAATTCAAAGACTCCGGTCTTCCGGGTTTCCCTGGCCGGTGTTAAGTGAAGTGGTGCGTGTCTTGGTTAAAAAGTAAATGGAAGAGTAAGCCCTAGGCGTGATGTTGAAGAATAGCGGGTGGTAGTGGTACCGTACTTACACAAGGTATCGCATAACCTAAAACATGTAGCTCAAACGATATGGCGTACCAGTTGTTTTTTCTGCCTCCCAAAAAATGGCCCAAATCTGTTCAAAGGTTCATCTCGGCATAGAAAAAGTATCCAGACACAAGTGCAACAAAAAACATGTCTCACCGTTTGTGCCCTGTACCTCGTGCGTGGTGTATAGCATCCCGTTGTCATGTGGTAGAACTTATGTCGGACAGACTGGACGGTGTATTAACGACAGGCTTCGTGAACATTACCTATCACTTAGATCCAACGTAGGTGGTCACTTGCCTTTACACTGTCGAAATTGTTCATGTAGTCCAACTCTGGCTAACACTAATATTATAGGTAGATATAAGAAAAAACTTACCAGAGAAATTTATGAGGCGTTTATTATACAGGGTTTGGGGGAGCGCTGCGTGAGTCAGCCATCAGTGGCTTTATCACAAAAAGAAATATCCTTTTTAAAGCGTTAAATGTCTAAAGCTATCGCCTCGCGCTCCGGAGATTCGCTAGCCATTGGCACGTGCCTGTATATTCTATGTCATTTTCTTTCTTCTTCTCTTTGGAAGATATATTGAGTTGTGAGTTTCAGCGTCTTTCCTGTCTTCTGTTTTCTGCAACAGTTTCCTAACGTTGTTCGCTGATTTTAATCATGTGTGGTCAAATGTGCGTGAGCACCCCGTCGATCACGATTCACGCGAAAGACAGACAATACTTGGGGTGTGGAACGAGCCGCTTAAAAATTGGGTTGTGTTTATGTCTATACAGCCTAGAACTTGGTCTGCCTCAACGGGCGACGAGTCTCCCAGCTGTAGATGAGCAATTTAGCCAGTGCAGTGCAACCGCTAGCCTGGAGTCTTTAACGTGCATCACGCAGTAGGGATACACGACCGCACACCGGTACGATGCTCATCCAGATCGAAACGGGCAGGGGTGGGGATTGAACCGAGCCGCTTAACATCCTAATGGGTGCAGTGCGCGGACATGGGGGATGGTTTTTATCACTAGCTGTAGTTAGAAAGTCAGCGGTGTGTATGTCTCTTCCTCTCTCGGCTTTTCTACGTTGTAACTGTTCAGCTGACTCTATTCAACATGTACCAACTAGCTCAAGTCAAACCCATAGAACGATTCATCAAGCTTGTTTAAGGGAAGCAATGAACAGCAAATGTTATAAGATTTTTAGCACGAGATTATTATAAGATTTGCCGTTCACATTCGATCCGACGGCATCGAATCAGAGGGCACCTCTTATGGGGGATCCAGCTGCCATTCGCCAACTATGAGGTCCCAAATGCCGCTTTCGAAGCAGTATGACATGGAATCATTGTTTTTCTAGCAAGACGTGGACTGTTTACTACACTCCATTTCACTATAACTTGGCGAACTGTGGAGGCTGTGGCCCCCGCGACCCAATAAGGGCGCCGGAGCAAGGCACGTGATAACACTCGACGGTCGAGGCCACCGGGACCTCGTTACCGCCACAGCAACAGAACCCTCCGCGACAAAATGTAGTTCTAGGCTTCTATTTCACTTAACGGCAATTTAACTCGCGCGATTCCCTCTATAAGGGTATTATATGAATAATAAAGAATACACTTTCACAATTTTAAGAGCTTCTAAATTGTATTTATACCAACAAAGTGACGCCACATCCGTATCCGCTCAATTTGTTTCGCCTTGTAGCGCCATGGCCGCCGGCGATCGCCGGCGATCGCAGCCATGTAATCGGCCGTTTTCTCTTAAAATGGCACAGATTCGCGGCTAAATTGAGCGTATGGCTGAGTCGTGAACTTTTCCCAAAGTGCTAGCTATTCTAGCGGACGGATATGTAGCTGAGGTGGACGTTCATTCGAAGTTGGTTGGTTTCGCAGCAGACGGCTATCGACTAGCAGACGACAGCCGGTTCCTCCGGGCCTCGCGCCTCGCACTTGGCGTAGTGACACAAAAGCTCCCGTGACGTCGGGTCCCGTCCCTCGCTCCGACGCTCTTATTGGGTCGCGGGCCCGAGCCTCCACAGATCACCAAGTTAGTCGTGGAACGGAGCATAGCATCACCGGAAGGCTAGGACCCAACGTTCGCGTTGGACTGCTCAGACCAACTTCCGGTGGAGACTTGTCGGTTCTAAACTAAGACGATGTCACTCTGCTGCAGTTATTCCCGGTGTTTTCGCACCCCACAGCCAATTAATACTTTCACCTCCCTCTCCATCGCATGCTGCAAAGCAGCCTAAACCAGACGCAATTATCAAAACCAAAGACGCTCGCCATCACTACAGCGCACAACGCCGTGGAGCAGAGAGCGTTGTCTGCTCTCGGATACAACATTTGAAGTCACGAGTGCATCATCCCGTTGATGCCATTTTAAAAGCAGCAAGTGATTCGGACGTTATTCGCGTAACATCCAAACTTAATTTTTCTTGAAAGGACATGCATATTATTCATAAATAATTCGTAAACATACACTCACGAATGGATATTTAGTTCAGGTGTAAACATTTTATAAATATCAATGACCATCAATATATCTCCAGATTAGCGGCTTGGAAAACATACATCGTCTTAGTTTTGAGATATGTCGGGCGACTTATGCCACGGCCAATATATCTCCACCTAAAGGAAATAATCGAGGAGTCGTGTACAAATTCCCCTGTTCTAATTTCCCCGCCACATATATCGGCGAAATAGAACCATAGCACGAAAGGCTTCTCCAACACAAAAACGACGTTCGCGAATTTGACCACGAGCGAAACCCTGTTGGAGAGCAGTATGATATTAAAGTCCATCGAATCAACTTCAAGAACACGTGCATCTTCGATGACACATAAACGTTTTATTGATTCATGGCACATCCAAAATACACGAGGCAACATCAATAGATCCATGCGCGCTACACCATCTGCATACATAAACGCCACGTTACGTCACGTAACGAGAAAAATATAACGTCACCACAACCGTAGAAACTGTGACGGCTCCCTTAAAGGATACTGAACCGAAATCTGGATTCCACTAAACACGCGGCAACAGCGTGCAGCGGGATGCTACAAACACCAAACATCACTCATGCAGCGATATCTCAAACGGATGACCGTATTGTTCAAGAAAAGGAGGCGAATTCGACAGGTTTGTTGACGTCATGTTTCTCCGAGAAGGGGAGGGAACGGCCTCGCGTCTTCTCCGCCTCGCCGCCTTGAGGGAGCGAAGCGAAAGAGAGGAGGAAACTAGGTATCTTGACGTCATGCGCCTCGCTGGCCTTGTTCAATCATCTGACCTTTTTTCCTCAAAATACGGCCGTCCATTCGAGATATAGCCTACGAGTAGTGTTGTAGGGATTGTAGCGTCCCGCCTAAATCTCCTGCATTGTTTTTCTGAAATCAAATTTCGGTTCACGGTGAACCGAAATTTTGTTTCAGCACTGCCTCAGCCGCTTCAAGCAACTCGCAAACAAATGTCCAGAGACATCTGGGCCTGTCGAAATTTTTAATTCTCAGGAAGCAGCCGTCGAAGAGAACTCCAGCAACAGGAGTATCACCTGTGAAATCATGGACTTAGTTGAAATCGCATTGTTGGAAGCCTTACGCAAGGCGGAAGCAGAGGGATATCGACAGCGTTCCCGTAAATAAAATTTCATCAAGCCTCACTGCAGCATATTGAGAAACGGAGGAGCCTGGAGCCGGGGTACGAAGCTGCAACATCTGTCCGGAGTTGTTTAGCAACCTGAGCGATGCGTTCGACTTCTTCCAATTCGTACCCAAAACGATGCCGTCTCCTGGCCATTCTCCTGAGAAATCTCTCCCAGCAACAGATCTAAAAAAGATTCCTTCAATAACTCGCCACCTGAACCAAAGAGCAAGGAAAACCAAGATTCACTCGGAGTGGGTCAATTAAATCAACTAGAAAATATAGAAGTGCCATAAACCTCCGTTAACTGACTATATGCAACCCTCCATTTACGAAGTGTTTTGTCGGCCAATGCCGGTCATGCCCGACAGCTGAAGCTCTTCCTACGCCTGGCCTGGGAGTCCCAGTCGATGATAAAGTGTTGTACGCAGCCTGGGAGAAAGGAGAGCTAGGAAAATAAGTGAGTCCTGTTACGTTTGTTTAACACCTTCAAGAGTGCTTGACAAAATGGGTGCAGCATGAATGCATTCAACGCGAGCAGGGCAAAACGATAAGTGAAGCTAAACAATTCATAGAGAAAGGTAATGTCCTGCTCCAATTTGACCTCGCAGAAAACTGGACAGTTGTACTGCCTGAAGACGTTCAGTCATATTACTGGAAAAAGACGCAAGTTTCGATCTTCACATGCGTTGACAACTAGAAAAGGAACATGTAGCTGCGCCCTCATCAGTGATGACACCAGCCACGATTCCACCCATGCATGCTACACCGTTGCGAAAATTCACGAGTGGCTCGAGGAAGTTGCTCCACTGCACGCGGATGTGATGTACGTCATCGCCGGTGCCGCAAGTCATTTTAAGAACCGGTGTCGACTCCCATGAGCTCACAAAAACCAAGTACCAGTCGGTCAAATGGCTATTTTCAGCTACTGGACATGGCAAGAACACCTGCGATGGGATTGGAGGCCTCGTCAAACACCGTGCAACTCTTTTCAATCTCCGAGGTCCTCCGACATCAGTTGTTTTATGTGTGCGTAAGATATAGTGGACGTCCTCGAGACAAAAGTTTCGAATGTTGCACTAATTCACCTGGCAATGCCTGTCAGTCAGGTGTTCAGGAAAGTGAAAACAAGAAACTGGGATTGCGTCCGGTCAGTGCCCAGCATTCAATCCTGGCACTCCTGGCAGTGCACACTCGTCAACCCACTGCTCGACGAATTGCTGGTATCAAGAAAAGGTGTGTGCACAAAGAAGCCACTTCAGAAATAAATACTCGCTTCCACCTGCGTCTGTGAGCAGTGTACTGCAAAGCGGCTACAACAAATCTCATAAAAATCTGACGAAGAATATATAAGAACAATTTTAGACAGCAAGTACCCTTCGGTAACTATCTTCTTGTCGTGTTTTACGGCCTGTGGGTACATGTTAAAAGCTAAGGACGATACACGCAGCCCAACTCCATGTGTGTGAAACGGTTCCGAGTTTTTATTATCCGTCTGAAGGCGACTGCGCACGGAGGGAAGACACCTGACCTTCGGGCCCGGCCGGCGTGCCCCGCTGTTTACACCATCACGTGCCGGAGACGCGGGTGGATCGCGCTAGGGTGCCTCGACGTCTTTTTGCTTTAGGGTGATCAAATTCTTTATAGAAAACGATGTTTACAGCACGCGCTCGCAGCAAAAATACAAAGGAATTCGCTGAAAACAAAATGACGTCAATGTCAAGAGCTCGTGCAGAGAAGCGAAGTGCTGTATCACGCATTCCAGAACCAAACAAAAAAAAATAGAAAAAAGCGTCGGGGGAAAATTGATCAGTTGTCATCATACTAAGCAAAGCGAATACGATGGTGCTTTGCTTAGTGTTGTGCGCGCTCTGTCTGCCGCTCGACTCATGGGCGCCTGCCGGGATGTCCGGCGACGTTCCACTGGGACAGCGCGGCGGCGCTCCAGTGCTGTGAGGAGGTGCGTCGGTTCCGCTGCGCCGTATCTTGTTACCGCCAGACAAAAGGATGAGATAAACATGTGTTAAGCGGAGTCGCTCCGGTCGCTTCCCGTGGCGTACACAGAGACCCTACACGCGGGCTATTGAAAACAGGCCCTGTAAAGCATTCGACACGAAAGAGCCACTCGATCGCTCCAAACGGCACGCAATTTCTTGAACTCTTATAGAAATACGAACTAAGAATTCTCAATTTAAACCCACTGTCCACCTCTGTGTTGTCACTTTGTTTCTTTCTGACCACCCTCGAGCATTTTTACACTTTGTAAAAATAATGCATCTGTCATCTGTGGGTATCTACACGCCCCATACACGTTGCTGCGGGAGCCTCAATTTAGTCATATTTCTAGCTTTGTAACTTCAAATACACAAAAAACATGCAACATTCTATTGCAGATTCCGTTAGCACCAATCATTGACCTTAATGTGGGAGAGTTCAAAAAATCTAAGATGGCCTTTAATTAATTCGGTTAGGAAATAACTCGTAATTATTCGAAGGGCCCCATTTGAGCGTTTCTCATAAATTTATTTTGCTGTCCAGGACAACCATATTTAGCGCCAATATTAACGAGATACAGGAAAACACGCTGGCAAGGTTTGAACGATCTGGTGTTTATAGATGCGGAGAAAACAAAAAAATATATAGGTATTTTTGCGCAATGAGCCATGTTTTGGTGTTTTTTTTTTTCTAGAAATCAACATAGTCGATACTACAAGATAAATATTTTGGGTCAATCCTCCTTATGCGTAGTTTGTCAGTAAATATTTATAAAACGGTAGCCACAACGGTTTTTTTTTTTGGAGGGAAGGGGGGGAGGGGAGAGAGGTGACCAATTGTCAACTTCGCGCAATTCACCGAAAACGTTTCGCACTGATAGCGTGCTTCCATTTTTTTTCCGCAAGGACATTACTTTGTTTTGCAAAACGTATTTCGGTTCTGGCCTTATTGCAAAAAATATATATATATAGAAGATATTGCTTTCGCATAACTTAAAAATGGTCATTTAACATGGTTGGCCGAACTTTCCTGAAAACGCCCTGAACAGTTCTCATAACAAAGAAGTGTTCGCAGGTGTTGCCTTCCTTAAGAATCTTTTTTGCTTAGTGGTTAAAAAAGCGTTGAACGAAGATGAGAACCAATTAATTATGTAACGTGTTGGCAGTAACGCATTAGAAGTATAGACGCTGCACGTAACACGTAACTGTTTTAGGTAACGTAATAATGTATTCGCTAAATTTAAAACAAAAATATACGGGAGGCCAAAGTACTTACGATGTTAGTATTGATGACTGTATGGTGATGACGTCTCACAATATTCTTTACCGGTACTTTCAAAAGCAAAAGAAAAAAAAACGTTTAATGATCAGGCGTTTTTGAGCTGCAAAAGTTAATTATTAGAACGAAAGACTACTGAACATTTTATTTCTCATATGCATTTTAGATACTTCTAATTCCTTAACACGCAATAAGGGCAATAAAATATCTACTTCTCATATCTCTAATGTTCAAATGCATTACCTTTCCGGAAAATAAAAGTAACGTGTCTTAGTATCTACTCTATCAGTAACGATAACGCGTTGCTTTAATATTGACGTTACGTAGCCCAATGAGGCGTTCCTTTTATTAGTAAATAACTAGTAAAGTAGTTTAGCGCTATTCTTCAGTATAACTCCTAGAACACTGTGTAAAAATATAGAAAGGGAAGTCATTACAATGTAGTGGCCCGATGAATCACTAGCACGCACAGTTCTAATATGCTAGAATTAACGTCATATTATTTTAACCAATATTACTTCTATGTTCAAGATTAGTTCTATGTTATGAGACTTCAAGATCACTTTTATGTGTTTGTGACATCAAATTCTTATTTATATGACCTTCCAATGCTTTGATAAATATTTCAATAAATCATTTATTTTTATTTTGCCCCTGATCAAGCACGCCCTAGAGGGGTGCACGCACATGAGGCGAAAGACAAAAAAATCCACTACCGTGTAAAATATGAATTACAGTCCTTTTGAATTCCTCGTGTCTACCAGTGGAGTAGTCCACGTCAAAAGTATCTAACCTGTCTTACAAAAGCTGCAAGCGTTTAAATGGGGGCCAAGTTCTAAGTCAGAAGAAAAAAAAAAGGTATATATTTTGCCATTGGGGGACATAAAATTGGATTCTACTTATTATCCAAGGATAACCAAAAACAGAGCTGAAAAGCTCATAAAGAAACATTAAATCGTGAACTTTACACATATTTACGAAAGAGACAAACAATTAAGAGTGGCTAAAAGACACGTAGTTCTAGAACTCTCCTTCGAAATGGGCGATCATACACAAATCTTACACACAGTCGTTGCACGGACTCCTACCTATCCGTTTGACTAGCGCCTGAGGAATTCCCTACAGCAGAAGAAAATTTGAACGTTGCTTAAACTAGCGAGCGAAAGAGGTGTGGTATGCAAGAGTTACTGTGGAACTTAAGTGACGTGTGAAATCGCGAGTCACGCGAGTCACGCGTGAAATTGCACCTCGCTAGCGAAGTGAATCATTCACAATTTTCCAAACATGACAACTAAAAGTCAAACATGAATCAACCAGAACACTATGGTCACATACAGCAGAATACTTATTCATGTCATAGTGAACTTATCTCTAAAGATGAGCAATGATATTAGCCTCACGCGTGAATGAAATAACCTTAGTTCTTGCTAAATTGAAAGGCTGCAGGTTTGTTTGACACCAAAGATGAATTGGTTTGATGTAATTTTGAAACAAATCACAGTCAATTCGTACGAGAGGATAGTCCGATCCGACTTCACGTCATCAGCAAACTGAAACATCTCCGAGTTGCTGACACTGGAGACAAGGTCGTTTACAAAAACATTGAAAAACAATGGTTCGAGATTCGACCCTTGTGGTATACTGGCTTTTAACATATAGGGAAAGACTTGCATTCTAGATAGAAAACATTATTCATATGATGACTGAGCTAGCTGTCAGACCAATTTGAAACACCAGGTGTGACGATGTAGATATTATTAAAAGAATAAGAGGAACGAAAGGAGAATAAGAGACATAAACGAAAGCACGAGGGGGGATGAGGACGGAAAAGCCAGTGTTTATCATCCAGTACCAGGCGCATGGCGCGCGCCCCAGACCAGGACTGGGATGCCCTGGACAAGGGCGCCGCCTTATCTACGCTACCGGAAGACTGGTCTCTGGAGTCGAGCAGTCGGTGAGGTGCGGAACCCTGTTTGGTTCAGGACCGAGAGGATCCCAAGAAAACCCGCTCCCGACGCCCCACCACGATGCATCTGATACACTCTGATGCACCTACCATCACCACTTCTCCCAGGTAGAGCCTTACTGCCATCAAGATGAAGGTGACACCCATATGCCTTCAAACATCGGGGTGACCTGGACTAAACATAACCCGATTGCGCATTGTAAATACGTATTCCAATTAGTAGGCTATTTTCTAATTTCCCGTAATTCGTTTTTTTCCTAATTACAACTTGCCGACATTCTTATTGTGCAGTAGATCGAACTATAGTAGGCACTTTATCGAGCTTGTTGTTCCCACAGCCCGGTGTTTACCAGCACAGCTTAACAAGGAAATTGAATCTAGCCTAGACCAATCTGGGCACGAGCGCTTCGCTCTGAACAGTGCCTTAGTCGCACGAGCAGCGGCCTTCTAATCATCATGTTTGATTTCTCGGATCAAAAACAAACAAGAAAATACGGTTTGTTGTCCCCACAGCTGAAGCGCACCATTAGAGGCGTGACTGTTTGATCTCCTTCCCAATAAATCACGTCTTGGTTTCCATCACATCTTCTATAATGAAAACTAAACTTTCTGTTGCACACAGAGGAAGACCCAAAAGTTACAACTTGGTCAATATTAGATTGTGATATACATAGTCAAACGCCTTTAAACGATCAAAATAATTAACCCCAACCCGGCCACGTCACCAACCTATAGCCATTGCGTACTCCAAAAATGTTGCATGGTTAGCTGATGATGATGATCCAGATGATCCACGAATGATCCACAGATGATCCACGAAAATATATCGGGCTGATTTATACTGAGTGTAGGTTTAATTTGAAAACTGAGGTGTTAAAATCACCGCTGCAAAATCCTTAGGAAAAATTAACGGCAATGCAAATGGTCTGTAATTGTAGACAGATATGATGTTTCCAGATTTGTGAACTGGCGCAACATCATTTTTCACATGCCAAACGAAATGTACTTTAAGGTGCACTTTTTTTTTACTTTTTAAATAAAATTTAAAACTATGCGGCAACACAGAATACACTATATCGCAGCAGCCTTTAACAATAAAGGCGGGAATTCCATTTTTTATCCCCATACTACACTTGTGTACAAGTTATTTTATGGTCGAGGCTACATCAATATGTTTCAATTAAGAAACTGACATAAGGTTTAAAATATATTAAAGTGGGATTGCACTAGCTGGCAGATGTACACTTTCATTCACTATTGATATGTGTTTAGCGAAAAAATTGCAGCTACCGTAAGAGTCAAAGATCAAAAGTCGTGAAAGTGGTAACCTCCGATCTACTTGAGGGCCTACTCTATCGAACAAATTCCAAAAAGTAGTTTGGGACGGCACTTAAGATCAGACTCACCGGAGTCGTGCAACTGACACTTGCCCTTTTAATCAATTGCTTACCATACAGCGATGCTCCTTGAATAAAGACTGTCAAATCTCAAAAGAAAAGGCTTCAATATACCTCTTATAAAACGTTATTTCTAGATCACTATCGTAATATACTTCTGACGAGCCTTGATTTTTTTATTTCTCGTTCCGCTAAAATAATGCCGTCAAGCGACTTGAGGCGCGCGACACACGTGCACCATGCTTTCATTCATCCTGCCAGGGAATTAAGGTGCCAGCTTCGCACCTCGATCACGTCGAATCAGGGTCGCTGATGCAAAGGCGCGATCCGATATGAAACCGAAGCCTAAAAGAGCGTTTAAAATGAGTATTTTTTAATAATGTAAAATGTTCCAACTGCCCTGCCTATCATAAATAAGTCGATTTGGTGATTATCGATACCCTGCAGGTTTCTAGTTGGAACCGTCCGAGGTAGCCCTCCAGAGAAATGTCCAACTTAACACAATCTTCGCTTATCCTTGGGGCATAAGTTGGGCCCAATACGGCTTCGCTCCAAAGTGCTAGTTAGTACCAAAGTGCTTTTCTTCGTCGTTTTTATGGCTTGTTTTTGACTCGCTACATAGTTGAAAAAATGCCAGACTTTAGCCAAATACGCCACCTATTAGCCAAATAATAGCTGTAAAAATTCTGGCATATTTTAGGCAATTTGAGCCCAAAGTTGCCACATAAAAACCGAACAACCAGGAAGAAAGACCAACTCTGGCTCATGTTTGACGATATAGGCCTCAAGATGACAGATGACAGAAAACTACCAGTAGTGAGGCACTTTGGCTCTTGTTTGAGAACAACCTGCACAAAAATAACGCGAAAAATATTAAATGTATAATA
This sequence comes from Ixodes ricinus, assembly GCA_037355805.1. NCBI lineage: Eukaryota > Metazoa > Arthropoda > Arachnida > Ixodida > Ixodidae > Ixodes > Ixodes ricinus. The sequence goes on along the minus strand of JAZHYW010003809.1, from coordinate 43,932 downwards.
TTTCCACCTATCAATAAAATATACAAAACAAATTTAGTTATTATTATAAACGTCTTTCAATCAGTGCTTATTATTTTTACAAAATACATTTACAAAATCTTAAAAGCTAAACTTCCTGTGTTAACTGCTCAATGACAAAAACAAAATATGGATGAGACATGCAGAAACACTTCACCCTGAATTGTCGGTAGCAAAAGAGTACATCTATATAATTGATAAACTGATATTTGTGTAATTAAATTTTGCGATATATTTCGTTAAATTAACAAAATCATATGGCGTATTAGTATGGGAAACAACAACAGGGGGAACTACAATAAAATGATTGTCTTCAAAAATAATCAGCCGCTTTTTTAGAAAATGTTTACGAACAGCCGAGAGAGTTATCACAAATTATTAGTTCAAAAAATAGAAACCACCAAAATATATTCTTTACACTGTTTCACCTAATACATAAAGAAAAATTATTCCTCACTCACAAACATTGTACTACAAAGCACGCCTGGATAAAATTTATTTGGAAAGTGCCTAAAGTCAGATCTAATTATGGAAAGCAATAAATTATACTTACGATGTTACTAATTTGTGAAATAAAATTTAAGCACAGATAAACTTTCATCGTTGCTTTTGCGATTTCAAAAAAAGCATCCAGGAACTCCTAGTCGCGATTTATGTCGTTTTTTAGCAAAAAAATATGTAAGTGTAAAATATGTTTTTTTCTGGAAATGAAACAACTGATCACGATTTTTTGCTTTTATTTGCGGCCTGATGGATGGCTGATCGCGGGCTGACTTACGCCAGGAAGTTTGCAAAGGGGCAGAGGCCTCGTCAGGTTTTGGAGCCTTTTCCTTCTGCATTGCATCCGTGTATTCCTTGAAAAAAACACCAATAAAAATAAGGCCAAGGTAGCCTGACAATGGCCAAAAAAGTTGTCTACCGTGTCTTCATCAGGCTTTTTAAGGCCCTCAATTTCCAGACAGAAAACAAACCTTGGGTCCGAAGAAGTGTGCGACCTGGGGTATGTTTATCTTCAATAAGGAAAATGTTGATTTGTAAGGTTGAATTGAAACCCTATGGTAATTTTAATAATTAAAAAGTTAAGTAGTATATGTTAATCACTAAGCTAACTCTAGAGTAATATGCATAATATTCCATACAGTCCTACTTTAAATAAGTCAATAGGCAGTCATAACGTTTCGTATCCAGTCGAACGGTTTGACCTCGAACGCATTGGCGACGTCCACTGCGCATGAGCGCGCGAGTCGTTGGGGGCTTCGGGAGCCTCTTCTCCTTCGTTTCGCCCACTCGTACCACTAGAGTCGTCCCCGAAACGCAAAAAACACCACTTCCAACTAAAAAAAAAAAAAAAAACTTGGCGATTAGTTTGGCGATTTTTTCCGCCGACCCAGCCGAGCGTTAGGCATAGGACAGCCGGATGCGATTTGCCATCCTGTCACTCTGCTTCATTTGAGAGGTTGAACCAAAATCATGTCAATGCCTGCTCACAATGGTAAACGATCGTGAATGCTGTAAACTACGCATGCTAGTGAATTTCTGCCATCTGCGGGCTGACTAGCTGAAGTGGCGACCGCAAGCAGACGAAATGATTTGGTTCGACGGCACACAACGATAACGACATCGCTCAGGTTCAAAGTGTCAGATACACACCACCTACCTTTGCGGTCGTTGAGACCCTTTTTTACTCTATCTAGATTCACAGATCTTGAAATTCCAACCGGCAATTGTTACGTCGGCCGTCTTGCTTACATCAGTCACACGCCGGCAACACGAGGCGCCACGGATGTGCACGCTGCAGAATGTTCCACATATTTACTAGAAGATGGCGCTGCCGGTCAAACGCAACCATCATCATCGTTTACACGATTGCGCCGCTTTTGCGATGCGCTAAGATATGTTAAATTTCACGTACGGTTTCACGGAACGGACCAGCTGCACCGTTCATGATTTCGGAACCGTGTGCTCCAAAAAGACTCGCTAAAACTCCCTAATAATATTGCAAGGATGGTCGGGTTCCTCGTGTACTTTAAAGAAATAAATTCTAAAGGAGCAACTTAAAAAATAGATAGACCATGGGCTTGGATCACCAAAGAAAATGTAACAAACACTTTTGCTTTATACAGAGCGAACTTTGTGTCTTAAAACAACTCTGAGAATACAAAAAAGAAATAGCGTAATTTTGTAAGTTCATGCATTGATTAATATTATTTAACCATTAATAAGGTCACCTTCACTCAATTGTTTTTTTATTTGCCAGATTTATGTAGATTGACTGAATTAATGATCATTGCCAGAATGTATTGCTAAATTGAGAGTAGACACCACGAAGACAATTGCTTATAATGGTACATTCTTAAGCAGGCATGGAGAAGGAGTATGCTTTAACGGAGCAATGTCTATTGATTTTTGTATATGTTTGATGTACATTCATTTTCTATGGGCTGATGGAGGAAGCGAGAAGGCTATCAAAATAATTACTTGCATTTTGTGTTGACGTACGGGTTTAGCAAAAAGTACTGTTAAACTCTAAAAATTGGGATATATGTTATTTACATACAATAATATATCTGACTGAAATGCAAAATAACGCGCCAAAAACACATTTACGTAACTTATCCCTCGTTCCTGTTACTGTATGAAAGTGGCTACTTGGAAAGTGGAAGATAGCGCTTTTTACGAACGAATATTCTTTTGTTGGAAGCGAAGTAGCGAGTTTAGCTTAGCTTTTGTACCAATGTTGAGAACAGGTAGTCATACTGATAAATCAAATAAGAGTCTAGTCGGCGATGATAGCATTAAAATATTTATTTTTAGATTAAATAAATGTATTTACCAGCAGTGTTTCTTTATTCAGGATTTGTCTCCTTTTTTAGTAGTTTCTAGACAGCTCTAGCAATGTATATAAAGTTTGGATTATTTCTTTCAAGCTAACTATGTTTTGACTTGTTTGAGCCCGCTATGGGATAAATTGAAATCAAATTAAAATACTCAACCGTCAAAACAACTTTTGTGGATCTCAAATTGGTCTCTCACCCCCACATCATATATCGATTACCACAATAATGTCGAATACCAAAATATACTGATCACGAGACAATTTCGTAGCGTCAAGCTTTACATGATACACTCTTGACGAATCTACCAAAACAATTCTGAGTAACCTATTTCCAAACATCTTCATTGGCCAATATTTTATCAGAGTACACTTCGTTTCTCACATTCTGAGAAAAACAACGGTGCAAACCACTCAATATTGATAACATACCATATGCGTAAGCGCATTGCAGGTTCTCAAACGTCATTATCGAGACGAACAAAAGAGAAGAAGGCAACCGCCTGCAAAACGAACGCCGCGAGGCAATCGCAACACGTGCCCGCGTCTCAATGTCATCTCGTCTGGGCAACGCACTAGGAAACCCCAAGCGGAAAAACAGGCGGAAGAGGCTGCCAGACACGGCGACGTCCGTCCACAATCTCCCTTGCGTGCCTATAAATGTGGGCGCCTCTGCAGAGAGAATAGTGTCCGAACAATCGTAAAACGTTCACAATGGCTTCAAAGATCGTGTTGAGCGGCTTGCTGGTTCTCTCTGGTGAGCGGAGGCTTTCTTAAGTCTAATATTTGTTTTCTCGAATCCTGCATACAACTTGTTTCGCTTTCGTTTCCCGTCAAAGTTGCGTGTTCTCTGTCCGGCTCATAAGTTATTATCGAAACATGCAATTGTTTGCGGCTTTTCCCAGATATTTCGTGAATGGTCTAGCATACGGGGTCGTGGCCCGTTCAATTATTCGGAAAACGCTTGAAACTATATTTAGCGGGGAATTTCATTGTCAGGCAACATTGTGACGTCGTGTGATACTCTAACGTAACGGGAAGCGTTCCTCCCAAAATATAACGGATGTATTTAGGGGGCATAGGATGTCACATGGCACTGTGACGTCACGTGACAGTTGGATGTCTCGTAAGGTCGCTGTAACGTCACAGTATCATATTACAGTTATAATTTTTTTGCTTTGTTGGATTTTGAATGGTGTTGGAGAACGAGAGTGAAACAGAAGTGTGCAAGGTCTCGGCGGTCACTCGAGTTTATTTGCGGGACACGGCGAGGATCCCGCAAACTGTTATAATTTATAATATAGCTATCTCTTAGAGTAATATGGATCTCTGATTGTCGAGCAATAACCCTTCAGCGCCCTATAACAAGAGGACAAGGTAAAAACACGTTATTAATACGCGTTTATATGTAAATTATATGAACGAATTGTAGATTTATGCATACCTAATAATTTTATGCCAGATTGGCTAATTCTTTATTATATATTTTAACTTTGTATCATGCATTGATTATAAATCATATCTCAGAAATATAAAAAACACGATTATGTTACTTTTCATTGCAATGCGATTTCTTAGAAAAAGTGAATCTGCGTCTTCGGATGCTTTCCTTGAGCACCTGACAACCTGTAACCAAGGCTGTAGAATGAATTTTGATATTTTATTTTATTTTATTCATACGAACGCGGTCACCTCTTTAAAACTATAAACCCCAGTAGACATTTAATATGCATATTCAGGTAGCCATTTATTCAATTTTCTCGATAGCCCTCGTGAGACAAGTGTTATGCCATACTCGACTTTGAAGAATGTTAGTGTCTTCCGGAAGGATGATGGTTTCTGCGCTTCCTGAACTACTTTCTTGTTATTAATATCTGATTCCTTCTTTTCAGCGTTGTGTCTTATTGAGGCTCAACTGGTAAGTCAGGTTCTTCTTATTTATGCCTTCTGGATTTTGGATCTACACTCTGTTAACGCACAAAGATTAGGCACTAATATACATCTTGCAATATTCTTAGTTTAAACTGTCATTTTTTTTAAATTGGGTTTGTTAACCAAATGCTGTCTTTACAGGGCATTTACCAGACTTGGTGTAGATTGTGGGAGAATATACCCGTTACATGAAGTTGTATATTAACTAGAATCTGCTATTTAACTTCTATAATTGCTTTTAGGGGTAATGTAAGAATGGTAGCCTTGAAGACAGATTCAATTCGAGGCCAAACAAATCCAAATTTATTTTCGAGACGTTCCAGACATTCATATATAATTTTTCACGTTTTTGCCACGTTATTCCAAGAGTGGACGCAGAACGAGTGCCGGAATTTTCGCCTACAAAATGCATAGAAGTGTGACGTCGTCATTTTGTGCACCTCCTCATTATCGGGGAGCGTTTCCTTCAAGAACGCGCAGACATAGTGCTGCCAAAAAAATAACGAAGCGCCGGAAAGGCGCACGTAACTTCTTTGAAGCATCAGTATGAAAGGTAGTTCATAAAGATGCGTTTTAGAATTTGTTGGATACAATAAAATAAAATAATGTTTTATTCTTCTATTATATACATATTGACACAAAGCCGAAAAAAGCTGACAGAAAAAGATTTCTTTGTAAAAAAAGAGAAACAATTATAAAAGGTGCGACAATAAAAAACTGATTTTGACACGCAGAAACAAAACCAGATCTGACAACACTGCATACACATACACAGCATAAAGCTGTAATTCAACATAATATTCAATAGGCACACATCACAAATTCATACCAAAATATAAACCGGAAAAACCGAAACAAGCAAAAAAGGAAGAAATAAACGTAATTCTGAGTTGAGCACGGAGTCCCACATTGGCATAGATTCACACTCTTAAACCAAGTATCGATAATCCTTCGCTTTTATGTTAGAGGTTCGATGTTTGGAGTGTTTAGATAATTAGGTAGGTGTGCATGTGGGGTATCGTTTGCATCCCATAGGTTGTTACAAAACTGGGTGATTTCCAGTTATCTATACTACGAGTAGTGTACGCTATCAATTGAGTGGTAAGAGCCGTTAATTAAACAAGATTACGAGAATTATATATATATATATATTTTTTACTCTGGACTTATAATTAAAGATATTTGTAGAAAATTATATACATGTATCGCACTGAGACTTGTAAAAAGAGGACTACTAGAGTGAAGTATGACACTTTAAATCTAATATGCGATATTGTTTTGTAGAGAACTAGTACCTTGTTCAAATTTGTTTTAGTGGTCTTCCCTAGACTAGGTGACAATAGCGTATGTGGGGAAAATCAACAACAAACTGTGTGCAAAGCAAATCTGCAGATAGCGTTTAATATTTATACATTCTATGAATACTGACATTTTCTGTGACCACCTTGCTGGATAAGAGAATCATGTAGAGGTTGTGTATATTTATTGCCCGGACGACGCTAATAATACGGGTGAATTTTGATACAACCTGTGCAAAATGCACATAATATGAGTTTTCAGAAGGCCGTAATTTTATTTACTATATTTCAAGCCCTTGGAGATACACTTTTTTATCCTAACACTTTTCTTACCTTCATAGAAAACGGACTCCGTGCAAGTTCGCCCTCCGCCTCCGGTCATCAAGATTCCGCCTCCGCCTCCCCCACCAAAGGTAAGAATTCGCGCGGCGTCTCTTACTCGATTGACAGTAAATTGACCGCAAACTTTGTAGTCTAAATGTTCTTTGAAATATTTTTGAGTGAAGTTTCTCGAAGCCTACATTGCCACAGATCAATTGCATCGTTTTGAACAAAGAATGTGTCTGAGAGGAAAGTTGGTGATGATTGTATCGAGAATGACTGGACATTTTTAAGAGGTCATTCGGTGGCAGATTCAAATGTATCTAAAAGTAATCGGTGCATTGTGAACGAAGTGTATGTCCGGGAGAGGAGCTGCTGGTGTCTATCACGGGTATATAAGGAGCGAGAGAAACTAAACGGTTTAGCTGCGTTTGAGACGTTTTTTCCTGTGCCTGCTCGCCTGCACACTCACTGTCTTTTTCTCTAAATGCTTCGCAGAAAGGTGAGTGTACACCGAACGCTTTCGCAAAGACATCAGAAGACTGACTCGTTTGTTTAACAAGTTGCATACGTTTCTATATATCGTGAAAACCTGTATTGCACGCTAGTCCCGCGTATAATACCCGCAAGAACACAAACACGACTTTAACAAGAACAGCTCCCTGAACTTTGTCAAACTCCGAGTTAGGACGAAAAAATAAAACATAAAAAAACAAAAAAATGGCACAGTCATTCGTAACATGGACTCGAGTATTATAGGCGATGTGGATGACGCAGCTGGAGCGAGAGGCGTATTGACACGCGCCGCAAATGCGTAGCCTTATTAGGATGCCAAGCCGCAGTTCGAGAGAGCCGAAATCAACTTAGAATATGGACAACACTGCAGCAGGTGCCAATGTTGAAATTACTTTTCGAACGCTTTTTGGAACATTTTTTTTACATCACCAAAGAGTGTGGCTGCTACCATAAGAAATAATTTTATATTTTAAAAACACACTGACGCACCCTCTCGGCCTAAACATTTGTGGAGTTTGCGAGGTATTTTACATCGCAAAATATTATATACGTAAGTATAATATGGGGTTTTATTTAATATCACCATAACGATATTTTTTGAACTCCCTTTTTGCAGACTCGCATCAACATCGAAGGCGGCGGGCTCCCCAAGCACCACGAGTTCAAAGGAAGGATCGAGCAGGACCTGTTCCGCATCCGGGGTGGCGGCGTCGTGCACGGATACGGAGAAGGCGCACACATCCGGAACCCGCAAGTCGGAACCATCAGGCAGGGACAGGTCGGCATCGGCGTCAGGTTCCCCATCCGCCACGGTTAAGAGCACCGGAAAATGAAGAACCAGCCGAGATGTACGGAGCGTCACTGCCTCTAATAAATAAATGAACTGCATACACTTGTTTCATATCCGTTGTACGAAGAGAGACAGGTGTCCTGACACTATCACCCTATCTTTCGGTCTATAGCTGGTGTTTGTTTCTAATAGTTCCATCATGTAAATGTGTTTGTTTTCTAAAGTAGGAATTTTAACTCGTCACCGGCTGTGCTAGTAGGTTCATTGCTTACGATGGGCCAGCCGAACAACGAATACACTGCACAAAATTAAAAAAAAACATTCACACCGTTGTATCTGCAGCTGTTTAATAATGCTATTTTCTTTCTTTCTGACCTCGTATGGTTTTTTTATGTGTGGTGTACTATTTGTTAACCTGGCACATCGTAAGACCTTAACTCTGCACAATGTTAAGCCGCATCGGCATTAAAAAAAAAAAAGGCAGAGCGCCTGACCTGGTTTTTGGGTTTTACGAATACGGTCAGGAGCAGAGCACATATGAGGGCTTATGAATGCAGTTTGGCCCCTGACCGTAAACAGACCTATACAACAGTGACACTTATAGCCCGAAAAATACGCTATTTTGCCTCTAACGCATTACCGCCTACAAAGGCAGTGACAATGCTCATTGTTTTCTGACTATCCTTCTGAAGAGAAAGGATGACGAGAGCCAGCCTGGAGAGCGAGCACACCTGCACGAACACGCGCGACCATGTTGTTTTCAATAAAATGGACGCAGGTGGTACAGAGCTGTCATATGCTCTCTCACATTTAAGATGACACCACGGTGGCTGAGACTGAACACTGTAGCCAAAGCTACCAGCGCGAGCCTCGTTCTGTGGAAGAACTTTTCAAAGCTGCGACCTCGAGCTCTCTTGCTTGTGGCATTGGCTGCAGTCTCAGCTTAAGGGTGAACGGAGTATAGTCCCGTTCTTCATATCGTGTGGTGCCGAAACATGGAATCGACACTGTCTGATGTGTAAGCAGCGGGACGATTTCATCACTCTCTGCTCCACGTATTTTTGCTGCCACAATATCATGAATTCAACGTGCATTTTGAAGAAGGCCGAAAGTACAACTCTCGACAGCATGATACGACGTCCGTATCCACAACTTTCGAATCGACAACTTCCGAACCAACGATTTCCGATTGCGAACCGCTGACTCCTATATCGACGACTCCCGAACCGTCGACTCCTGAACCTACCGCATCCCGAACCGACGACTTTAGAGCCAACGTCTCCCAAATCAACCACTACCTTCGTATTCAAACATCGGTCAACTGCTTCCTTTTATCGGCGCACAAGGGTTGCTGCCTGTTGGAGGACGCCTGGAAGAACTTAATGTGTCTGAGTAGTCGAAACACCCGGTTCTGTTACCCGGCAAACATAGATTTACAGAACTCTTACTTTTGGCAACACACGTCAGACTTCCTTCATGGCGGAATTCAGGATAAAAAGGCTGGGGTACAGGAACGGTCTTGGATCCTGAAATGACGCCTAACCATCAAGAGGGTCTTGCATTCCTGACTACCATGTAGGCGGTGAAGGCTTCCTCCTGAAACTGCTACCCTTCCGCGTGACCGACTCACGAAAACATGTCCATTCGACGCGGTTGGGATCGATTTTTGCGGGTCATTACACAATCGTGACACTTCTCCGGCTGATGCCATGGCACACATTGTTTTGTTTTTTATGTGCAGTCACAAGAGTCATACATCTGGAACTCTCGCACCATCTCTTAATCCTTTTTGTTGGCTTTTCGCCGCTTCGTTTCTCGCCTAGGAGTGGCAACTGTAGTCTACTCAGAAAAGTCCCAAACGTTTCTTCACTGCGCCCGAATCTTAAGCGTTCCCACCACTCCCGATGGTCAAAACTATGTGAATGGACTTCGAATTCAATTGGCGTTTCATAGATGAGCGAGAGTCTTGGTGCGGAGGTTGGTGGCAGTGAGTCATCCGCACTCTAAAGGATTCCTTGAGACGATGTCTGGCTCGCAGCAGTTTGTCGTTTCAGTAGCTGAACACTGTACTTATTGAAGTTGAAGCCATATTTATCTTTCGCCCACTCACTCAATTCAGCTCTAAACCGGAAGATCTACACGTATTGACACCGTCACACTTCCTTCTGGAAAAACGTACTATCAGTCTGCCACTCAAAGCAGGGTCAACATTGCCGACATCAGCACCTGTGGATTTTATCCGCCCTGATCTGGTTTGGAAGCGGACAATGGATCACATTTGGAAACGGTGGAAAAGGGAATATTTGTGGCAGTTGCGCTCTGCCCATCACAGCACCAGAGGAAACACCACCTCCACTCTAAGTCAGTGACGTGGTAATCGTAGAGGGCGACAGTACACCTCATCTCTTGTTGAAACTTGGACGAGTGACGAAAATGTTCCTCGGCAGGGATGGTGTGACTCGAGCATTCAAGCTTCGCCTCAACAACGGCTCCGAATTACGTCATACGGTTCAACGTCTTCATCTGCTTAAGACGGGATCATCGTCTTCAACGCCTCCGGGGGAGGATGTTGCCAGCCTGGAGCAAGAGCAAAGCTGCACGAACACGTGCGCGATATTGTCGTTTTCCAATAAATGGTAGCAGTAGGTACGGAGCGGTCCTATTGTCCAGTTATTCACATCAGATCCCTTCGCGCCCCGTGAAGACTGGCACTAAAAAGTAAAACTCACGCAAATATTTGTTTTAATTCCTACATGTTGGTTCAGAAGAAATTTAGATTAAGTGATCGAAGTAAATCAATATTGATTAGAAACACGTTATCTCACAGTCAAGAAAAAATAATAAACTGTATATTACTTGGTGTAATAGCCCTTTCAATAATTTATTACGAGCTTCAATTTTACCAACGCCAAGGCTCGAAAATTAACTTCTAATTATTGTAGCTAATATATAATTAATGCTACTCTAACCATGAAACATTTATATTTATTCTAAAAGGTGCTTTTAGTTGCAAACTCTAGAGCAGCTCAATGTTTCCAGAGTAACCCAGGAAATCATGTGCACTTTATCGGCCTTTGAGAAGCAGAAAAAAGGATTCATGATATACTTATTAACCAGTCTTAAACACTTAATATCGTTGTGCTAGCCACAACACGATGGTCTCCTTGTAAATTTTTAGCCGAATACGCGATCACAAATAGATACACAAACTTCAGAGTCAGATTCTCGGAGCAACCACGTCACTCGACCCTGTGGATATTGCTGGTTGGAGGAGCTCGACCCTACTGAAAAATATTATGTGAATTTATTTCTGATATGTTTATTGGACACCTTTCTCATATCAGAACTTAATATTTCATATCAGTTTCATCTGCCGCATATCAGTTACACTTGGCTAGGTGGCGCTAGGTACCGCCCAATTCATGTGCTACAAAAAATATTTTATTTACGCACGCCACCATGTAGATACATTACGCATACTACAAGCATCAGCTGAACATATACATTGAGATCATACACATATACGGCACAACAAACATGAATACAACAGCACATCCAATAACTACTTCGAGATCTGCGTTTCTGCCTTTTATACAGGTCGTTGTGTAAGTACGGAGTTTTTCGGTGACCACCAAAGCAATAAATAATATTCTCAGCATGTTGTATTTTTTTCAGTATTGCCATACCTCTGAGAGTATTTTGAACGGCTCAGGGGATGAATCTCTTAATAAAAAGGAAACGCTCATGCCGTAATTATTAGAAAACCAGTAAATCAAGCCGCTCCACTGCGGTTTCAAGCCACGTGTTTGTTTTCCCGCGCGGCACGTCGTATACTAAAAAAATTATATGAATTTATTTCTGGTATGTTTATTGGACACATTCATATCAGTTGGCATATGCTGCATATCAGTTCTTATATGTCGCATATCAGTTTTTGGGTATTTCATATCAGTTTCATATATCGCATATCAGTTTTTGGATATTTTATATCAGTTTCATATGTCTCATATCAGTTTTTGGATATTTCATATCAGTTCTTATATAGATTCATATAATTTTTTTTCAGTAGGGAGCACTAGCAGACACGTTCCAAAGCGCAGACTCATAATAGACCCTTTTCAAAATTTCATTCAGCAACATTGGTAGTCACCATTGCTTGCTCACGAGGCACGTGATTGAATCCGAGTCTTCGCCGAACGCTGACGCACTGCTCGTTTGCAATACGAGCCGAGCCGAGTTCTCACCGAACGTTGCCGGAGGCCTCGTGTCCAATACGTGCTGAAAGTATGTGAGCAATCAATGGCAAACAGGAGCTGGCGCGGACTTTTGGAAAGGCTCTATTGCACAAACAGAACATAACATGAACCATAAAACAGAAATATCACCCTGCAAGCACCACAAAATATGGCATCCGTCACTGTGAAGGGCGACTCAAAGCAGAACACCTGTTTGGGGGCTTAATCGCCAACCAAAATGTAGTCGCAGACAATGAATAATAATTAAAAGAAGAAAACAAAATACTCGCTGGCTCTAACTTTGTGTTTACAAAATAAAAAGTATTAAACAAGCGAAACACAAAGACAAGCAAGCAAGCAGGTAGAAAATGGGGTCTGCAGTGTAGCGTAGTTTGAAGCAAGAAAAGATATTTAAACATTTAACCGCTAGCGAGTACGTCTACCATACCCCAGAAAAATTGGTTGCCTCATATTCTAACCTTTGATATACGAATAAAAAAAATAACGGTCAATACAACACGCTACTTTGAGTGCTTCTGCGGTTGAAGAGATACACACTTCAAGAAGTTAGCGATCCTAGTACTCATAATCTAAATGTGCGCGTTGTATTTAATTAAATAGCGAATCGCCTTATTGGCGTCATGAGACAATTTCTCTCGCACGGGCGGAAGTAAATTTTTATATTTCCCTTATTTTTGTACTTTAAAGGGTCGCCGAACCACTTCATGCGATAGTCTATTTATGGTCGTAATTCAATCTACGGGCTCTAGACACCGCACAAAAAAAAGAAACCATATTTACTTGTAGGTGATTTGTCTATTAAGATCGGTAGAACAAATCGAATACTACGGAACTATCGCCGAGACCAGGGGGAGTCGTCGGACGCGGAGAAGGGCTTTTCTAGAGAGCCTGTATTACAGAGAGTTGCCAACTGCTCGATGGGCGTCGCATGGACTATGGGCCGCGTCTGCAATACGACCTACGAGGAGGTGCCGAGAGTGTTGATCGTCTGCGAACGTGCTCCGCCTTTTAGCTTGCCTTCCTCCTTGTCAGGCGCTAACGCCGCGCACGCGCACCTGCGACCAATCTCCGCGAGAGGCGTCCGCCATTCAGTTGCTAAGGCTTCCCACGGTCTGAGAGGGACCCTCTCTTCAGTGTAGAATCTCTAGGCATCTGCTCGTCCGAAAGCACCTTCTGGTGGCTGGCGATAGTTCCGAGCTAATTGATCTTTGATAGGGGTAACTATAGAAAAATCGACAATACGTGAATGTAATATATTTTTTTTTGTTACGATGCTTAGAGCCAATAGATTGAGTTATGACCGTACATAGACTATCGCAGAAAGGCGTCTTGTGTCCCTTTAAGCAAAGGTGTGCTTTTTATGTTGGCAACAGTCTAAGTGTTTTATGCGCTTCTATTGACATCGTAATATTGCTTCGTATTTGAAAAAAATATTTTGTATTGTTGTATTTTATATCTTTTTACGAAAGGAAGGTTACTCAGAGTGGCTCTTCAACAAAAGGGTCAAAAGGGTTATGATCAACATATTTATTGAATACATTGACATCAACAACAAAAGTAAGAAAATCATATTCATAAGACTCTTAGGGTTGTGACGTAGTAAATTTGTTTTTGCTTGTTTTGGATATTTACCTACTTACAAAATAGAATGAAGATGCATTTGTATTATGCCTCATACATAAATGGTGAGATCGGTGAGATTTTTTGATGAGGAAGGCAACATTAGATACTAAAAATAGTGATCCAGTTCTCACGGAAAAGACGAATCCATCATTGACAAATAAGCCAACCCGTTGTTTTATCTTCTTAGTTGGCGAAACACAGTGAAAGTATTAATTTCTTGGAACACTCAATTTGTAAGGATATGAAATATCTGTGACAAGGGTAACATAATTGTTTCCCCTTACGTCGCACGATTTTCCAGCAGTGTCTTCGTGATCTGTCTATGAAATAGCAGATTCATAACAACGGTCTACTTAGTATCAAAGCCTCACAGATGAGGTAATGCCTACTTATATATAATCACTAAAACGTTGTGAATAAGAAAATATCACAGCAATGATCCCAGCAGAAGCCAATTCTAAACAAAAAGACCGACCACAGCAGGAGTTGCTCGACACCACCGCTGCCGCGATGCATTCTGGTATCTGTAGTTCTCCCTAGTTTTCCGGCTGCGTCAATGCGTGTTTGCCCTCAAACGTTGGCCGGCAGTATTCTCACATAAATCAATAAAATTTGAAAATGTTCGGGTTAGAACGAGACTTTTCATCGGATGTTCACTAACGGCTTTCAATCGGTGGCTTCACCTGTTGTGTGCCAGAGAGAAAGAGAGAGAGAGAAGAGTTTATTAAGGAAGGACAGAGGTGTTAACCTGAACGTAGGTTTTGGTTGGCTGCTCTGCACTGGGAAGAAGGGGGAGGGGGAAAAAGTATGACGATGCTACAATAGCAGCGCTGGGCAAAAATACATCTTATATGTATGTTTTTTTATTTTAAATTGGACAATAGAGACTTGCCTTGGAACTGAGGCAAAACGTAACAGCAAATGTCGCCCGACTGGGCCTTAGCACCAAATTACACTTGCAGCACAAGCTAAACTGCAACAAAGCAACAGAAATACATGAAATCCGCAAATGCGCTATAGTCAGTGACAGGTTTAAAGTTCAAGGTGAGGGAAAGGAAAGCTGGGGAGGGGGAAGCAGGCGGAATGCTGGAGCGAGGGGGACGTTTCCTCCTCTTTTCTCCAGCAATCTAGCTGCTCTCTCCTCCCCAGCTTTCCTTTCCCTCACCCTGACCTCTTGACCTGTCACAGACTATAGTATATCCAAAGCCTACAACGCAACAATAACAATTAAAATGAACCTATTAAAGACATTCAACACTATTAAAAGCGAATAAACAAGATTTAGAAAATACATGTTCGATTGTTTTCTGAAGGTCTGCAGAGAGGAAGTGTTCCAAAAAATCAATTAAGTCAGGGTAAATGTTGAAGTAGTTCGAAATTCGCCAATTTAATAGTTGTATGCCATACTTATACTCCATTTCACGATAACTTGACGAAATGTGCAGGTTACGGCCCCGCGTTCCAATAAGAGTGTCGGAACGAGGCATGTCACATCACGTTAAAGGAACGTGTGTGTCACTGCGCCGAGTGCGATACCCGAAGGTACCGGTTATCGTCTGCTGCCCAAGAGTCGTCTGCTGCGAAACCAACCAACTTATGGTCAACGTCCACCGGCGAAACATTACCGTCCGCTAGAGTAGCGAGCTCTTAAGGAAAAGTTTATAAGACAACCATACGCTCAATTTACTCGCGAATCTATGGCGAGTGCTAATGCCAGGGCAACGTTATGAGCGGAAGCGGTCGATTGCAGGGACGCGATCATTCAAACAGGGTTGTAAAGCCACGTTGTTCTCGGAAAAGGCTTGATCTGATTGAAGCATCGATAAAAATTAACGTGTCTTCGTCTTTTTCCCGCGTCGTGTAGGGTAGTGTCGATAGAGATGCAATCGAGCGAGTTCATTTGCCTTTAAAGAAAAGAATGAAAGAAGCCTAGAACTCATTTTTTTCGCGGACGACGCTCTTGATGTGGCGGTAGCAAGACCTCCGTGGCCTCGGCCATGGAGTGGTGTCACGTGCCTTGCTCCGACGCCCTTATTGGGCCGAGGGGGTCACAGCTTCCAGAGTTCGTCAATTTATCGTCAAACAGAGTATAGTTCTGGTCCTAGTTTTTACAAAATGTCTATGTCTTAACTTGTAGTGTGTACCAGATCTTGTATATGTAGAAAAGAAATAATTCGCGGTCGGCTTTTAGTTTTCAAAATATTACTTCAGGCAATGGCTGCTTATCTACGGCTTCGATATTCAGATACTATTAGGTGCAAAGTAGGAATAAATATGATTTTTTTGTCCAAAGTGCCCTTTTCCACAGCAAAGGGGTAGTGAATAGGCCACTTCTTCAACACATGTGACAAAATTGGATCTGTGCTTCTTTGTGCAGCTGACGGTGCCTTATTCCTTACTAACTCGCCCAATCTGCAGTATTAATAAATTATGCCTTGCCAACTCGCCAAATCTGCAGTATTAATAAATTATCAATAACGTTTTTTTTATTCCTAACAAAACGTGCTAAAATTGGATAGAAAAAAAAACTGAAGAGAGAATCAAAGTCACAAAACAACATTTTAAAAAACTTCAGTGATGTTTGAGACTTCATATGTATTTATGTTTGCCTTTACGAGCCCGGTATAAAGTTTTTCAACGTAAGCCCCAGTTACCGCATATTGAAGATAACCGCCGGTGACGCAAGAGCCTTAATTGATATTCGTTTATTCAATACGTGGGAGATGTTAGAAGGCGGAACAGGATGGCAGATCTCTAGCGCATAACATCCCTCTGATAGTGCGGCGAGATTGGAAGGCCGTTCGCGACCCGTTACCACTCCACGAGCGAAATGCTATCGGCTAGACGCCAGGCTTTTCCGGTTGTGAAATGAAGTAGCAACTCGGCTGAGACAAAGTGACGGGCGATGCCGGAAAAAAACATGCTGGGGTCGGCTTCAGACGAGGAAGGTTCGTATAAAGGGACGTTTGTCGGAAGAGCAATACGGGCGTCTGCACCTCTTAGAACAGCAGCGCAAGCAGAATGGCGTCTCCGGTGGTTGTCGCTTTGTGCTTACTTGCCAGCGGTGAGTTCAGTAGGCGTATTTTTATACATTTTAGCGTTATATTGCGTTGTGTTGCGAACATAATTTTTTATCGTCTTTGTCAGTAGTGCTAATACTAGCTTCGCTGGACATCCACGTTTCAGCAGACTAGGAATGGCTCATGATTTTTTTAGAACTTATCTTTGGTATGGACGTGGGCATATATTAGGCAACAGTTTAGTTAAGCCCTAAGATATGTACAACCTATACAGACTTCACCTTCAAGTTTATCACTAAATGTACCGATAAAAATAATAAGTTTACGTATCTTTCCAGCTGTTTACCTTGGCGGTGCACAAGAGGTAAGCTTTACTCGAATCTAATATCCGTGAGAGCGACGTAATAATATAACACTCTGCAAAGGTTGATCTGAAGTAATAATGACGGTTATTTTATTCCGGTTTATATACAGTAATGTTTTGTTTTTATTCAATGTGCACTCAAAGTGTCATAAATTCTTTGTAAGAATGTGCAAAGTTGCATACATTTTCCTGTAAGCTTGTGCTAATGTGCATACATTTCTCTATACCCTTGCAGCTTATGAGAAATGTATATTATGAATCGTATTTTGACTGGTGCCTGAATCCAGAACAGGACTTAGTTTTACTCTACTTAGGGTCATCATTCTCCGCCATTAAGGCAGAATTAGAGAGGTGAACCTTGTTGGGTGAACAAACTGCGTCAGGTCAGGCACCACCTCCGCTCCTACAGAAGTTGGTCCCGCAGCATATAAAGCAAATCCGATTAATTCAGTAAAATACATTAATTACCAGAAATTTGTATGGCTGTTTATCAGTTACCTACTAATGAATAATAAATAACCGTCGCCGAGACCGCTGCTAGGCCTAACGCTCTTCACCCTCTTCACCATTCCATCATCATCATCATCCCACATGCATCCAGTCAACAAGCCCTCGTAACCCGCAACATCACCCGCAACCTCGCTTACAAGCTCCATTTTAACATGGTCATGCATATTGTATTTATATGCGCCCATAATCACCGTTACTTGACGCGGCACCGCGGGCTCCTATATTACGTGCTGTCGCATTTTCGCGGTGCCGTGGCTCTCCTGATTACTATTACTATTACTAATAGATACCGGTGTGCAGAAAAACAATTATTATATTTGTATTATATTAAGACAAAAGAGATGTCTAAAAAAAGTGAGTTTTAAATAGTAAAACCAAATAGAAATTATGAAAAAGTATATTGAACGCAAGACAGGCATATGACATGATTGTTTAAATGATAGCGATCTTCTGTATTTTGTTCAGTGTGACTTCTTTGGTTCTAGCCTAAACGCGAGAAATTAGCAGCGCTAAACTTAAAATGCCACACCAACTAATGCTTCAATTTCTCCCCATTCAGAAGAAAGACACTGTCAATATGCCCAAGCCTGACATTCGTCTTCCGCCTCCAAAAGCAGAGCCAAAGGTATGCACGTTGCAGATAAATTAAGCTATGAATATAAAATAGTTAACTGCCTAACATATATTTATCAATGTAGAAAGAAGACGTGTAAACAAAGCAATAACTTATACAGAACTGTCAACCATTATTGCAATCAGACAGCCCCCATTTATTCTAAGCCTCAAAGAACCTTACAAAATATATTCTTCAAAAATTAAGGATGGTAATCGTTTCACGATTAAAAAGGAGGCAGACCACCCAGCACTCAACAAATATGCATAATGTTCGAGTATCCAAATGCTCTAAAGTATAAATTAAAAATGTGCTATATATATTCAGTGTTCACGCTATAAATGTTTTAATTATATTCATGTTCATCGTTACACTATTTATTAAGCTTTGATATCTGCATTAATTAAACACAAAGCATCATATATTCCTATTTGGGCTAACTGTGTAAATCTTCAAACTGAATTTCAATTGAATCCTCGGCAATATCCAATCTCAATAAAGTAGAGTGCTGGGCTAGTTGGTGAATATTTAGGTGCAACGTAAAATAGTAAAAAAGTGACAAGGACAAGATAGTGGACAGGACTGCCTACTCTATTGTCCACGTTTGTTTTGCGCTATTTATGATGCACCTAAACAGAAAGATGAGAAGGAGATATCTCCGAGTAGCGAGCGGAGGATGCACTATGCCTTACCGCCTAAGCTACTGAGCACATATAACGCCTCGAGGCTAACCCCAACTCTGAATTCTTACGACACTATTCTATTCGACTTAGATTCAATTCAAACTTTCACTATTTTTATGCCTCTATACTTTTCTGATCAAACAATCTACTTTCCACCGATTAGTCTCCCACGACCAACCAACGACATTTGTTAGAACACTACGGCAGTTCAAATGTTTCTCTCTTATTATGAACATATGACCCTTTGTAACTGCATTACCATTTCACAAGCTACTCTATCGTAACATATTCGTTCGGCCCATTACCTTTTTTTTAATAATTAAAATATGAGTGCAGCATGCTTCGTTGGTTACAAACCGGTCCACGGAAGCGAAGGTGCGTAGGGTTCGTTCGTAAATGGGATCACAATATAAAAACAAATCTCGATGCAAAAAAAAAAAAAACGGCGTGCGGAGAATGTTGTTTGCTATAGTTCCTAAGAGGTTGAAAACAGCAGGGCGTGTTTTTCGAACACCCAGCGTCCGGCACATGCGCCATGCTTTCCGCATTCCTTTAGCTGCGCACTCGCGCTCGAGTATCGCGAGACTCCAAACCAGTGTTGGAGGTAACAAACTCGCTCTGGAGGCGGCACAACTGAAGATCTATCCATCCGTTCTCATCTTGTCAATCAATATAAGCGCAAGCTGCCATGTTGAAAGCCGTTCTTTATGAAAACAACATCAAACCATTTGCTGACGGAGCGATATATACTTAACAAAGGGGCATGCGAGAATGCTCTCCTAAACTATCCCCAATTATAGGTAAAAAAGCCTGTGCGGTGAGTAAACTTGGCAACTCTGATGTAATACCCAATTCACTTTTGTCTTTTCTTGAAGACTCGGGTGAACATCGAAGGCGGCGGAAGTCCAAACAACTACCGCGTGAACGGGAGAATCGAGCACGACATCTTCCGTAGGCCCGGGGCCACCATCACAGGCTGGGGAGAGGGCTCGCACTCACATGGTTCCGGCCACGGGTCCTCCTCTCACGGCCAGGTCGGCGTTGGAATCAGAGTTCCCTTCGGAGGGCGACGTCACAAGAACCACACTCAATAAAGTTGTCGGTTTTTTGTCTGGCAAGAGGTCATTAATGTCGAGTGAATTCCACTAGGCCCGATGTCGAAAGTGGTATTCGCAACTTACACGACCTATAGGGGGCCCACTGGTGCCTTTCAAAATGGCTGTCATCTGGAGGATCGTCATAGAACTGCAGCACGAGGCTGAGTCTGCGACACGTAAGTAGTTCTAGTTTATGTATATATGAGCAGTATTAGGGTCTTGCTTTATTTTTGAGTTAGGAAGGAGTAGGCAAGCACCTTTATTGTGAAGCCGATCATCCAGGAGCTGGGGAGCGCGATTCTCACACCGCGTAACCGCCATCGCTGAAAGTTGCGAATTGCGAGTCGCCGGTTGTTACAGGATGGCGAGGTCTTTGAACAAAGAACCCGCAAGCACAACAATTAAAGCTACTCATATATTTTTTTGTTACAAGTGCTCAGCTGTTTCACAATCATGTCCTAATTAAGGCCAGGAAAGATTGTTTTATAAAAAAGGGGTTCATATACACGGCTTTTAGAATTAAAAACAATTGCGAGATAGAAAAAGTATTTTGTTCAAAAA
The DNA here is from genome assembly GCA_037355805.1 of Ixodes ricinus. Classification (NCBI taxonomy): domain Eukaryota; kingdom Metazoa; phylum Arthropoda; class Arachnida; order Ixodida; family Ixodidae; genus Ixodes; species Ixodes ricinus. The sequence continues at coordinate 23,497 of JAZHYW010003809.1, read as the reverse complement.
TTATTATTCAATGGCCAAGAAAACAAGCTAAAAACGTAAGCTTATGGTAATCGCGTTTACGTGTTTATATTATGCATACAAACACCGAAGAAAATGAGGGTATATACTCATAGACAATTCGTAGTTGTGGTAAACTAGAACAGTTCTAACTCATTTTGCGAGCAGAAAAGGAAGCTTTCAATGTAGAAGCGCAAAGTGACGAGCATTGAAAGCGCTGTCAGGCATTTATCAAGTGAAGTCCATGAATCTCAGATCACATGTGCCAAGCGGAAGGATTGCAATTTGAACTGTTTTCACCTTTATTCACACACCCAAGAATATGTTTGCGCATGTGTCACAGGGTGAGTCAGCTGTTTCAGCACCCACTTAGATGTAAAGGGTTGAGCGCTTCATTTGTCAAGGTGTGAATCCAACACTACAGAACAATGAGAAACATACGCAACTAATCAACCTTAAACGTAGAGTTCTAATTCTGTAACGTAAGATTAAGCATTGTGTACGTCATATTCGTGATTTCATTTCATTTCATTTATTTTTTTCAGGGCCCGAAGGCATTACAGAGATGAGTGAGTTTCAACACAAAAATATATAGGTGTAACAACAAAATAAGGCAAAAATGGGAACAATGTCCAAGCATCAACAAGAAAATTACTAATCGCAACTTTCGAATCAGCAAAATCAGTTCTTGAAACTATGCGCGCGGGAAGGCAATTACCTCTAACTTAAGCTGGTTCCTTCGCATTGGGCAGGATGTTGCCTGAGCGTCTAGTAAGCTGTGGTCACTGCGGAGGAATATAATTCACTGCACTCGTGAAACGAAACTAACAGCGTATAAAACTCTAATTCGTCCTTTACTAGAATATGATGGCATATTATCTGACCAGCATTCACAACCCTATATAAACAAGTTGGAGGAAGTTCAAAGAAAGTCTCTCAGATTCAGTTATAATTCATATGGCCAAGGATCACACGTTTCGCCGTTGTACACTGCGTCTGGATTGCCTGAGCTGCCATGTCTAAGGAGAGTAAATCACATAAAATGTCTACATCACATTATACAGGGTGTCACAAAAAAATTACAGGGTTTCCTTTAATTGCAAAAATAAACTATAGGCATCGCCGAACGCTCATTTTCCGCCCAAACGTAGTGCTAGAGGTCACAACCAGATGCCAAAGTTTCAGCCCGATCCGATAGCTTATTCAAAAGTTATAAGTGATTTTCTCAAAATTTCAATGGGAAAATGGAGCCCATTTTTGTCCGTTTTCGGTTTCTGGTGCCTTAGAGTCCCATGTATTCGGAAACTCCGTCGGCCGCCATTTTCCAATTGAAATTTTCAGAAAATCACTCATAACATTTGAATGAGATATCGATCGGCTGAAACTTTGGCATCTGGTTGTGACCTCTAGCGCTACCTTTGGACGGAGTATGAGCGTTCGGCGATGCCTAGTTTATTTTTGCGGTTAAAAAACTGTAATTTTGTTTTGTGATACCCTGTACATAACAAAACGTGTTTAAAGTTTGACGCCTATCTTCAGTTTAACTTGAGCCATGATACCAAAGAGAGTCATGAGAAACTAATGCGTTTCGTTGCAGGAAAGATGTTTTATAATATTATTTTTTCCGCCTACTGTTTGTGAGTGGAACGAGGTGCCCCGCAACGTGATGGACATTGTCTCCTTCGCTTCACTTTCTAGTGCCATTGATGAACTTTTCTTTGTTTGAATGAACTGTGCGGACTAAGTTGCTTACGCGTTTTACTATATGTTTATAACTACTTATTTGTTTTGCTGGCTATTTTTTCTTTCGTCCACTCCATGCCTTGACCCTCAAAAGTTGACCGGCAGTATCTTTAAAATAAATAAAAAATAATAAATAAAATCTATTGAGGTTTGGGAAAGAAAAAATACATTAAATGAGGAGTTGTCACAATGGGGATGCCTACGTTTAACTGATGATCTGTTCTTGGTGATGTGTAAGATGGTTATATATTTACCTGTAAGTAAGTAGACACCCTTCCTATATTTTATCTGTAAGTGAACTTCGCTGTAAACATTAATGGCAAGTAGTTTATCCATGTTGGCAATGCGATATCGTACATCGAGGCAGCAGAATTATACGTTTCACTATAAGTATTACACAAGTAGCTACTCTGGTGTGCTCAATACTTGTGTAGTATTGTTATCACATTAATTAAATTACAGCAATTATACTTATTTTCAGTAGTTCATAAATGTCATTTTAATACATAAATTCCAGTTAATTGTGGTTGTAATATAGTTACTTTTATCCACTCTGAAAAACTGTCAATGACACAAAACCCATAGAGGCAAAAGTGAGCACAACATAAAGCGATAGTCCGTTCCGTTTTCAAGATAGATGAAATTATGAAAATATGCAATGATGACGTGTACCCTGCATATTGTCGCCTGCGTAGCTACGTCGTCGCAGCTCAGTTGGTAACCCTCTTTGGCTTCCACGCAGGTGGCCGAGGTTCGATGTCTGATATCATATGTTGTTTTTATATATTGCTCAGTTAATATAAAATTCTAGAATGTTTGAGAATCATGTAGTTTGTTCATACTCGCTGTGTATAGTACCAGAACAAGTGTGGTCGAATGTTGAAGACTTTCAGCGAGCCTTAAGGCCCATACGCACATTCGCGTTTGAGCGCGGTGCGTCCGCAGAGGGCAAGCGGACGCGTTGCGTTGCGAAGAGCGCTTGCTCCAAACTTGTACGCACAGTTGCGTTCACACGCAGTCAACCGCAGTCAGATGCCAGCAAGAACGCGCTATCGTTGCTAGCGGCTCACCAATAGTAAGCGAAATCCTAAGGCAACATGGCGGCGCACAGCCACAGCGTCGAAGTGTTCGATCTTGGGACAATCCCGCTGGCTTCCCCTGACGTTTTGTCAAGCTTGAACCATCGCAGCCTTGGAAATACACTCCCCACCGCTCCCCAAAAATAGAAAAGCAAGTTCTGCGAGCGGAGAACCGGATACGTCTCGCCGAGTCGGCCGAGTGGCGCGAGCGAACACGTCATCCTCCTCTCCTCTCTCGACTTCTGATTGGTTGAACGCACCGCAACGCTTCGGAAAGTTGAGCGAGTCTCTACTCGCTTGCGTCGCGCTGCGGAGCGTTGCGGGAAGGCGCGTCGCCCTGCAAGCGACCGCTAATGGCCGCAGGGACGCCGTAACCGGCACTCAAACGCGTTCAAACGCGAATGTGCGTATGGGCCTTTAAGTAAAGCTGTGCCGCGCCGTGCAGAGTCAGTCTCGCCCCAGCGCTCAATCCCTCTACTACGACGTAATCGACACCTGCGACGCTGACCCCTTTCTTTCTTTTTTTGTTCCGACACAAGTTGTCCACATTAAACGTTTGTTTTCGTCTTTTCATTCGTTGCACCGTCAATTCTAATTCATGCCATTTTAGCGGAGGTGCGGGCTGTCGCTTTCTATGCCCGTCAAGCGTGCCCCTCACAACACAGGCCTCCAAAGTGAGGAGCTCAGCACCGGAAGATTACCTTTCGTAGAACACGCGAAGCCCAAGCAATCCACCGTACCAATGGCCAACCCCCAAAATTCGTTTCTCTGTCAAAGAAGCTAATGAAGAAGGCTACGAGGAAGACTACCTCACCTGTCGTCATCCTGCCTGTCCCTCTCTGCACTCCGACGCCATTTTACGGTGAAGCCCACGGGGATGTAGAGGACTGGTTGCATCATTATGAACGTGTGGCCCGCCACAACGGATGAACAACTGAGCAGCGTTTCGAGAACCTGTACTTCCGCTTGAAGCCACTGCGATACACTATAGTTTGAGAACCTCGAAGCTTCCTTTACTGCACGTGAGTCCTCCGCCGCCGAATTGAAGTAGACGTTCATCAACCATGACCGTCGGCAGCAAGCGGAGGACCTTCTTTAAGCAAGGATGCAAGGCCCCAACCAAAGCGTGACCAGCTTTGTTGAAGATGTCTTGCGGCTAAGTGCACGAGCCGATCCGAAGGCAGCTTATGAGAAGAAACTTCGCGCCCTCATGCGTGGCGTGAAGAGTGAAATTTACGGATGCCTAGTCCGCAATCCCCAGACGACGGTTGAACGGTTCGTGACCGAAGCACCAACATCGAGCGCGCACTGTCGGCCCGAGCAAGTGATTGCCACCGACTCGCCGGCGCGCCTGCTGCTCCAACCGTGGCATCTTCCCTACTGGACCTGAACACCCGTGGTGTGGAAAGCCTTCGGGAGATCGTCCGCGATATCGCGTCAAGGAAGACCGACGGGGGCGAACAGCCGACCGGCGGTTGCTTTGCTACCACTGCGTGGAAGCCGATCACGTCTACCGCTGTTGCCCCTAGCGGCAAGTAAGGCTGCGCGGCTTCCACCCGGATGAACCACGCCCACGCTACGATCAGCGACCGCGGAAGATCTAAGAGTACCTCCCACGACTTCAGTCTCCCCGCCTGCAGCTCGCCGCGGGTCCCGGCCACCGTCACCACGACATCCAGCTTCGCGGATGCACCGAAAGCCTGTCGCCCTGGTCACGCCGGAAAAACTAAGCACGACAGCTCCTGGAGGTGGAGTTGCCGTAGACCGACGACGTAAAGAGCCTCCAAGAACGCCGGAGAGCTCCAACTCGACCGACGCCATGTATGAGAGCGACGATTCTGCAGCGGCGCGCAAGAGCCTCAACGGGACCATCAACGGCCACGACGCGTCGGCACTCGTGAACACCGGAGCAGACTACTCCGTCTTGATTGGGAGGCTTTCACTCCGTTTGTTGAAAGTGACGAAGCCGTGGGATGGCCCGAAAATAAATACGGACCGCCGGCGGCCACCAAATAACGCCGACTGGAATGTTCACAGCACGAGTTGAGATCCATGGTGAGACCTGCCTCGTGAAGTTCGTTGTTTTGCAAGACTGTGCGAGGGACGTTATCCTCGGAATAAATTTCTATGCGAGTACGGCGCCGTCATCGATCTGAAAGCACACCGGTTGACGCTAGGAAAACCTGTCCCACCACCGGTAGAACCCAACGCGACGTCACCCGCGGTCCGCGTCCACGTCAACGTATCGCCGCGGTCAAACGTTTTCGTTCACCTCGGGTCCGATGAAGGTACCTGGGGCGACGTTTTGCTCGAGGGAAGCGTCCAGTTGCTTCTAGAAACAGGAATCGGTGTCATAAGAGGAGGATCAGAACTTGAAGACGGGCGTGCTATGATCCTGGTTAGCTATTTCAGAGAACGGCTGCAACACCTTACAAAAGGTATCGCCGTGGTCCACATCGACGAATTCCGTCACTCAGTCGCGATTGCTGCACTTTCAGAAGGGCCGACTTCGTCGCAGCACAAAAGAACGCCAATCTCGGAACTTGATATCGGTCCGAAGCTTCCAGCTACTGATCCAGGACCGCTGCTTGACAGTCTGACCAAGTTTGGCGAGTGTTTCGCCACAACGTCAATGATGCGATAAATATTTCGGTAGCGAAGCAGGGCATCGTCAATGACGACGACGACTTCCCTGTCCACCAATCGCCGTACCGAATCTCCTTGGAGGAAAGGGGGTGATTCAATATCTAGTCCAGGAAATGCTCGACGACTGCATCATTCAACCTTTGAACAGTCCGTGGTCGTTCCCCGGTGTCACTGTAAAAAAGAAGGACGGAACCCTGAGGTTCGGCGTGGGCTATCGTCGATTGAACACTGTGACCGCTCTCCCTCATCGACGATACGTTAGACCGGCGGCGCCATTCCCTATATTTTTTGTCGATGGACTTGACGGGTGGCTACTTGCAGCTTGAAGTTGGCGAACGCGACCGCAAGAAAACTGCCCTCGTCACGTCCGACGGACCGTACGATTTCAAAGGGATGTCGTTCGGACAAGGTACACCACCAGCCATTTTCCAGCGTGTCATGGACACCGTGCTGGCAGGTCTGAAATGGCAGAGCTTCCTCGTCTACCTCGACGATGTCAAAGTATTTTCAAGGAATTTCGACGAACACCTGAGAGGACTTTGAGCTGTGCTTCAGCCACCTGGACCGCCGGCCTGTCCCTGTTTTCCTGGATATGTCGGTTCGCCTCTGGGGAACTAAAGTTCCTGGGCCACGTCGTGAACAACGAAGGTGTTTGCCCTGACCCCCAGAAAACGCGCGCCGTAGCCGCATGCACGCTGCAATCTGACAAGAAAGCCGTAAGCTGATTTCTCTGACTCTGTGCTCACTACGGGCGGTTTGTTCGAGAATTCACAAAGCTGTTTGCACCGCTTACGCACCTTGCAAAAGACGCCTTAATGTTTGAGTGGACGGAAGAGCACCAGCCGTCATTCGATGAGCTCAAGCGAAGACTCAAGACGCCCCCGATTCTGAGCCATTTTGACCAGTTTGCTGAAACAGATTCACACGAGCGCCAGTAACGCCGAACTTTGCACGGTACTGGTCCAAAGGCAGGAGGGCGCAGAGCGAGTGATCGCCTACGCAAGTCGGACGCTGCTTAAGGCGGAGAGGAACTACTCAGCAAATCAAAAGGAGTGCCTTGCTGTCGTCTGGGCAATAACAAAGTTCCCGCCGTATTTCTAGGCTAGTCCTTTCCGCGTGGTCACAAACCACCACCCGCTCTGCTGGCTTGCGAATCTGAAAGACCCCTCCGGACGCCTCGCCCGGTGGAGCCTACGACTGCAGGAGTTTGGCTTGACCGGGGTGTACAAGTCAAGCCGGAAGCACAATGACGCCGATTGTTCCTGAAGGGCCCCCGTCGAGGCCGGTCCTGCCTGATCCAAATACAACGACTGACATAAAGCAACGCAGAACTGAAACAAAGATAATATTTATTCTTTATCTTTGCCCTTTGTCAATGTTTTTTAGTTCTATCAATTTTTCTTCCTGCGATTTCACGTTTTGCCTCGCGCTGGTGTCGAAGGCAAAACTACATATTTGTTAGTTTGCGTGTATCTGTGTTCGTAGCGGTGATTTTTTCGTCTCAATCTCGTTATTTGCGACCCTTCACACCTCAGTTCAATCGAAGTAGAAAAAAAAAACAACCAGCCCAGTCCCAGGCACTGTTAATTTATTCGTAGTTCACTCATTTTCTAAGGGCATGCCACCACGGTAGTAGGCAATTATGAGACATAATTTCCATTGAGGCAAGCATATGCTTTATTCTTAATTCAAGAACTTCCTGAGTTTTCGAAGTAAAGAATCAAAGCCGGAGGTTTTTAAATATTTGCTCTACCAAGGTCCTTGGAGAAATTCGTGACATTTTGATACATAGGGGATGGTACCTATGACGCCACTGCACAATGAGAAATATAGTGTAGCCCGATAATTCACAAGTCAGCTAGCAAGCAAAAGGACAATAGGCACATCCGAGCTATTGCAAAAATCTAGTTCATAAATTATTTCGGCAGATATTTTTTCGCATAACCAAAAATATTAGAGGGTATACTATGGAAATGAAAGTTTCATTAAAGATTCCCGTGACAAAACAGGGAACTACACGTTTTTTGTTTTATATTTTACTCTGCTTGAAACTACTTTTCAATGTAAATTGCTACTAGTAAAGCAAAAAAAAAGAATAAATATCAGAACGAGACATTAGTGATATTGCCGTGCGAGAGTTGCTGAGTCAGCAGCGTGCTCGACTCCAACTCCGATTTCTGGGGTTTGATCCCCAGGAGCGCTCGTCCTTTTCATGTTTCTTTTGTTTGCCTGACTGGAATGTTTAAGAGGACTCAACGAATCTTTTTTTTTCGATCTCGGAAACTTCAAGATACCCACGCACTTAAAGATGAGCATCGCATGGCTGCTTGAGGCAGTCATCTTTTCGTCACCGTCAAAGCTTTATTATTTATGTTTCTAGGCACCATTTCGCCGTATTAAACGTTCATTTTACGTTTCATTATTCAAGTCAATGTTTTTTTCGTGACAATATATTTAGTCTTATATACAAATAGCAATAATTCTCACATGTTCTATTTTTCCAAAGTGCTAGCTTTTAAAAAAAAGGAACTACTGGTGCTTGCAGAATCTTTTTTATATATGTCACTGTGTGTACTATTTTTACTATCTACAGATTGCCGTCAAAAATATATTCTTTAGAACAACTAATGTCTTTGAGGGTTGCTTCATTTTTTTTAAATATTAGTATGCGAATGTCCCTTAGCGTTGTCTCGTCTATTAAGCTATTAGAGGTTATATTATTTGTCTGTCTACACTGTACAGTGTACTGGCTGTACGGTAATAACCCTTGCCTTAGGCACCGTGTAGGTCTATGGCAATATACCTAAATACATATAAACATACGGACAGGCGCTAGAGTTCTTAGTTAATTCTTTTATATTGATAACCAATTGTAAATCAGCTTTATTATCCGCCTCAATTATTCCAATATCGCAACATACTTAGTACGCCAATACGATTGTTTGTACTAGCTTTTATCTAAAAAAATTTTGAATTCCAGTAGAAAATGAAGGCATTAGGCGCTCTTTTTTATGCACGAAAACAAGGGACGTTCAAGGTTGACCGAGAATCGCCGAACAAATGAAGCGATGATAAACCTTGCGGAATACATTAACATATTTTTTCTTGAATATCGCTCGGCGGGAATGTCGTATCTGACGCATGCGCAACCATTGCAACATATCAGCCAGCAATGCCTTTGTAGCCGTGTAGCAGCGTTACATTATACAATTTCTCGTGATTAAAAACAAATTAACCGGCTTAAAATTGTTGGAAGCTTACAGGCACAGTAGGGTGAACGATAAATGCATTTGAAAGAAGTCTGCAAGTGGTGTCAACTGATTGGTGAACGACGACAACCGATTTGAATTGAACTTCATTGACAGATTCTTCCGACTACAATCACGCAGCCGTTCTTGACTATGCCAAAGGAATCGGAGAGGTACCAAAACAATGTCAGGGGTTCGTGGAATATTTAAAATAACTTATATAGTTTAGTGGCCGTCGGATACTCCATTTCATCTTTAGAAGTGTGCTACTCAATAAAGCTAAAAAGATACAGTTGGGTATTTTAATATAAGGACGGTCATAACGTGTCATGCCTATTTTTATTTTGAATTACATTTTTACATCAGGTAGCAAAACATGTCTAGACAACGAAACGGACGTTAGTTTAGAAATGTGTTGTTTTTTTCGTAAAAATAAACCGCGTGTGAGCAACAGGCCAATAGGTATAATATTAAAATACGAGGTCAAATAACGTTCAAATCACAGTCGGTTACAGTTTGTGTTGAACACCTTCTTTAAACCAACTGCTTCACTTTTTCAGCGATTCAATAGCCGATTATACTTCCCTGGTAGCCAGACCGACCACTTGAATTGCAAGACACCTGCCGCCATCTGTAGTACTATGCGAGAGTTAGAAACTCCCAGCGCCATCTGGATATTTTTTGCTACACCATACACAGTCGCGCTTGATTTTAAATGTGTCGGACCAAGCGTCTTATGATGCTTCGACCTCCTGAACAATATAGTTCCGCTGTCTGGCATCGTCTTGATTCCGGTAAGACAAAGATACAAATACAAATACAAATACGAATACAAATACAAAAACATCTTTATTTATTTTCTCTGAAAATAATACAATACACAGCAAACATAAGCTAAGAATGGCATGTGCGTGGGACGCCACAACAGCCTCTGCTTGTTAGTGCGCAGATAACTAAAAACAAACGAGCATACCAGTATAAGTATAAATTACTGCAGCTCCACCTCCTTTTACAGCTTTTACTAATTCCTCTAACTTGAAGAATATCTATATGAAGCGCGTCCAATAATATTGAATTAGTGTTTACATACCGTGAAGGATACTAGAACTCGCGACTTACAAGATAATTTTAATAAATGAAGAGAAAATAGAACCTTTTATATTATGCGTTTATGAACGATGACGTGGACCAAGAGTCATTTTAAATTAAAGTTCGTTTTTTGTCTGTCTCTCTTACTTTCGCTCTCGAACGTTAATGCAGTAAACCTCTGTTGGCATATGATTATCAATGTAATACTTAAATGGCCCATGCTTCTCTGAGATGTATTCCGGAATACTTCACTGATTTCAACACACCTTAGTGTCATAGGGACGGTCATAAGGGCGCCATGCAAATTCGTTTTTCAATTATACTCTTATATAATGTAGAAAAATATGTCCAGACATCGGAACGGACATTAGTTATAAATGGAACTGTATTGATGTCATAAGAGAAATCGGGTTTGATAGTACGTGGTACAAGCGTGTTTACAACTGCGCATCAACGGATCTTTGAGAGTCACAATAATAAGAAATACAACAGTCCACAACATAAATATATTTATGTAGAAAACAGGCCAACAGGTCTGATTGTTTTAGTTAAATTTTGTGTTACTTAAGTTTATACCTAAAGTAAAATAAAATAATACACTTGGCCCCTTGCGCGAGTCTTTCACTTTCAAGCATTTTTGCCGATTCATTTCACGGAGCTTAAAATTCATTTTTTAAGCTGAAACGTTTTGTACAAAGTATATAATGCATTGTTCACTTTAAAAAGTTTGCGACCATATATTTTAGGTATATTTTTGCACTAAGCCGGAACGTTTCTAAATATAAAAAAGTAAAAATTACACAATATTGTTGGGCAATGAAAACCAATATGCTTGCTCAATTCTCTAATAAAAAAACTTCCCTCGGTGAACCCTTGAAAACCGGTAATTCAAAGTCCGGAAAAACATGTTTCATTATAGTGTTTTTAATAAAAAAAATAAAGGTTGAGCCAGGTCTATGTTGCAGTCAGTTACCGTTGGAAGGTTTCTGTCTCAACAACAGGTGGTATTCGAGCTCCGCTTCCATAGTGGCCGTACTTGGCCGCATTATCTTTCAAACAGCATAATGCATTCTAGAAGAAAAAAATCTGTGAGCTTTTTCTTAATTAGTGATGTGGCTGATGTTGCCAATTAAATCTGAAATTTGCGGTGGGTTCGGTCCTTAGAATGTTGTGCGCTGTTGATTGCTCTGCGTTGCGTGACCTTCCCAGAGTTGTAATTTAAAGTGGGTAGACTGATGACTTAATTGTTCGATTAACTTTTATAGACATCGCTATACTCCACTTCTAATTGCGATGGACTGTAGAGGATGTAACGAGCCACCTCCTAAATCGACGAAAAATGTCTAAATATAAAAGAATTACGCAAGAGTCTCCCTGTCTCTGTTTCGTCCCTATCGTCTGGCTGACCGTTTATTTGTGGAGAGTCAAAGTTTGTAGTTTTAGTTTTACTTGAAATATAAACTTATATAAATAACTGTATTCAATTCCGCTAAACGAGTAGGCGTGCTTTACGCATAAAATAAATCTAAGTGGTAGAAAGGTGTATTTTTGATTCCTTCGGCCCTCAAAGTTTCATCTACTCGCCATTGTGAAATTCGTTATTCATCTCCTACTTCGAGCACTTGGTCTAAATTATGAAGTACAGTTGGAACGAAAGAGGATACGCCGTCCTTTTATATTGCCGTACAGGAACATATGCCCACATCTGTTTGAGCTCTGAAGCAAGAACCAGCAAGTTCTATAAATTAATGAAACAATAAAAAAATGAGTGGCATTTATGGGGTGTGCAGTGGAGGATATCAAGTCATGTCGTTGATAGAGTGCTTATTTTTATTTTTCTCGGCCTTCGGTTCTTTTCGCTCCCAGAATACCGCTTGGTTTATAATCTATCGCGGCTAAATATTACAAAAAAAAACATACCCAGAAGTAAGGGGCATAACTTATGAAGTACACCAATTTCAGGTTATTTTATCCCAATTTACGGTGTATTAAGCCATTCTTAAAAATTAGTATTTTTAGTTATTGGATAATTTTACGCGTAAGCATGAAACGGGTGGAGAGCTATTCTAGTAATGGAAATAATTTAAACAATTTTTGACATTTTGTTTTTATTTTTTATGCGAGGCTGATATAAGGAAATGAAGATTACGCTCTGTAAAATGGTTGCTCTTCCCAGGCATGCCATTCGTAGCACTTTTAATTTTTTTTTAAATAATGATTTGCTGAAATAATTTGTGCCCTTGCAGTGCATTTCCTCTAATGTAAACTTGGCATATAAAAATTAATTACAATATATAAGTATAATCTTTTCCGAAGGTTTAGTGCCCACCGCGCGCATGGCCGGAGCGGGCTTGCTTCCAAGGGGAGGGCATGACGTCAGCTACGTAGCTTTGCCAAACCATCCTCCCGGGTCGCTCGTCTCTTTCTCACCCTCTTCGCCGATTCCCCTTCCAAACATGAACCACACGTGACCATTGAATGGTACAAGGTTGCGTCTACGAACCAGACTTAAGTAGGAAAGCGTTACTAGTAACGCGTTACTGTAACTTCGTTACTTTTTTGGTAACTTGTAACTGTAACAAGATCATTTTTAAAAATGTAACTTGTAACTGTAGTTCTATTACTTTTTCTCAGGTAACGATGAAAGTAACGACGTTACTTTTGTCGTTATTTTCCAGTTTTTTTATTATTAATACATTTTCGAACGAGTATAATCTAGCTTTTCCTTGCACTTTCCAAATTGTCTGTTTCAACATTTCGAGTGCCAAGTTGGCCTTGCACAAACTTGTGAATACTTTTTTCTCGCGAGTCACGACCTGAATATAGTCACGTGTAGACTTGATAAAAAAAATCTAGTTATCTTTGCGCACGCGCTTGTACATTGTGACTGAACACTTACATCTTAGTATCTTGAGCCACCTTCTATGTTACGGTTGTTTTTTCTGCGGAGACGCTTTTTAATCGGGTGAATCAACCGTGAAACAGCAGTACATACGGAGGACACCGCGAATGTTTCGTATTTTGATTTCCCCATTACTCTGGCGTGTTGTCAACAGTGGAGGCAAAATCGACTGCTGTTTGCGCGAGGTTTGTTCCTGGCTTGCCGGGTACGAACTGAAATATGTCCAAGGACTCTATGAACCCAGCGCAACCGTCAACGAGCCAGTATCGGGCTAGTGCTACCAAGGATAGGGATGTTGATGAGAACAAAGAAGAATTACCATGGCTGCCGCACAGAGAGTGTTTTGCTGTGGTGAAGGTGGTTGCTAACAAATTGACCGCAGTATGCAAACTTTGCAACAAAGAGTACTCCGAACAAGTCTTCGAGTTAAAATGCGAGAGAACACCTCGAGGTAAGTTTTGGCCTTTATTATTTTCATAATATGAAATAATTCTCCAGCTTAACTATAAAGTTTGAATTTACCACTCTGGTGCAAGCCCGACTGATCCGTGTCTATATTTTTTTTCCTTTCAGACACTAATGTCGAGAAGCAACTTCTGCTAAGTTACAATATGAAGTAAAAGCGTGATTTTTTACTTCATGCAATAGGTAAGCGGCGTTGTCTACTTTTTCTAATTTTTTGCTTATAGAAAAGTAACTGAAAGGTAACGTCGTCACTTTTCAAAAGTAACTAACTGTAACGAGTTGCTCTTTTGGTGCGGAAACTGTAACGGCAACTTCGCTACTTTTTCTGAAAGTAACTGTAACTGTAACGAACTTCTTTTTAAATGTAACTTACCCAAGACTGCTCCGAACTGAGTGGTACCAGGTTCCGCCGTGGTTGTGTACATGATCGCGGCAGCTGATTGCGCTTGCTGCCCTTTATTTAGTCGCGTAACAATATATTTCATAAATTGTTTTTTTTCTTTTTTACACTTCGTTACCATCGTGCAAGTCGATACAGCGTTCTAACGATGTGCGTAACTTTATTCAGCTTGGGAAATGTGTTTTGAATGAAATATAAACATAATTACGAATTTTGGCAGGAATTGTATTTTGCACGCCCGTGTGAAGTATTTTGTGATGCGTTCACACAATTGAGTTCGCAATACGGTTGAGGGTGTTCTTGGTATGCATATGAACCAACATTTAGCCATGCTGTTGAGTTTTACTAGGTTGTTGTATTATTTTATATTGTGACCAATGTTGGATCAACTGAATTTGAAATGAACCTGCGGATTGTTCGCTGGGACGTGCTAGATGAGCTTCGTTGGTTTGACTTATAAAACCCTAAAATCTGAATATTTCCCTCGCTTTACCTTAGTTCAAATTACGGCCAACGCTAGGGGCTAATGAAGCACTAAAGCAGCGCCAAGAGCGTGATACAGAGGCCCACCTGGCATGACTGCCGAAGTCATCGGATTTGAAACGACCAAAACTCCACTTCGATGAAGTCCACTCACTGTTGCAACAAAGGGCCAAAATACGCCGTTCGAGCAGCTCGGTGACTCTCGGAAATCTAAGAAACCGCAGATCCCGTTACTGCGAAGTTCAGGAGGCAATCCAACAGGCGCGTGCCGGTGAACGAAAGTCGCCGCGGAAAGTATCTTCAGCCGTTCACACTGCAAAGCCCCATCTTGGTCTCGGCAACGCCACACACTTTCGTTTACTCAAACTGCTCAGCGGCTCGGCTCGTCCTCTCGTCGTGGTCCATCGTCCGGCCATCAGGGACTCGCACGTCTCGCGGGTCTTGCCTTCACGCTGCTCGAGTTAAACCTGCCAGATGGAACTAGTGTAACTGTATAGGCTCTGCTTGCAGAGCTAGGATATCGCGTTCCTTTTCCTTTCGCCCCCAACTCCGTGTTGGCGGAGAAGCGGTCACGTACACCGAGCTGGTTCCACCTTCGTGTGGAAAAGCGACCTTGCAGGCGACGATTTTCGGGCGGTTCATTTTTCTTGCGTTGCGTTTGTGAAATATACATCCTACATTAAAATAGACCAAACTGGAATGTTCCTAGACCATTCAACATTATGTGTAGCCATTGGATACAGTATAATCCCGTAGTTTTGTAACGCGAGTGATGTTTTAAAACATGCTTTCAAACTCTCGGAAGAAGATGACACGGAGGACGATCGCGTAGCTCGCGTCTGCGGCACTCGGGGAGTGATACGCGAGTGGCACATCCGGGCACTTCGTACCAGACAACAACGCGCAGCTATGGCTTGCGAAAGGACGACGTGTTCGTCGGCTACCACATTTTACCGAAAGTATACAGAGAAACAGGAGACAAATAACTGGACGACGGCGCACCCACGGCGTGTCGCCGCAGTATATCTTCTTTGCTCAGCACACCGCAGCACGCCGCCTCACAGCCAAGCCATTCGCGCATCCGGGACTCTTGCAGAAACGACGGTCGCTTCCCGCAGTGCGCCCTTGGATCTAACATGGCCGCGCTGGGAGCACCATTGCGGTACTCTGCTCCGCAAGCGGAGCCCATACAGTTACTCTGGGCGGAGCGAGCGCAGTACTCCGGCGTGCGCAGCTGACACAACTCGCATCGCGTCAGCTCCATCATGCCGGACGCACGATGGACGGCGACGAACTGATCGCGCGCTTCGTCTGCTCCACGGGGCCGTCGGGGCCTGGCTGCCTCGGCTTCGCCACCCTCGCCTTCTCTTCCCTCACGTGAACACTACTGGGCGGAAGCGAGCGCAATGCTACGGCCAGGTTGCATTGAACCAACCAACCAACTGGCATGTGACAGGGTCGCGTACTCCCCACGTGAGTGCAAGTATAGTTTAAACGTGTTATGGCTGGGCATCAAAAAAAAAAAAAAAGGCTCGAGGTACATTTAAGCATTTCATATGAGTTGTGAATGCGAAAGCATGCATGTCGTTCTTCCGCTCCCTTGGTTCATCTGGGGCGTAGTGGCATGGACGACCGCGTTTCGCCGGTCGACGGCCCAGCGCGCGCTCTCGTGAAGTGGCCTCGCCACGCCCGGCCGTTCGCCATCCGGAGCTTGCCCGAACGAACTCGGCCGCCACCGGCGGCCACCGCTCCCTCTTAATGGCGGTCGGGTCGCTGCGTGCGCTGCGCCGCCACGCGGAGGGCTTCTTTAGTGTCATTTTTTGAAACTACGTCGCACGAGATCCAATGGGAGCCTCATTCCTTGTTGACGCACACCAGCCAATGGGAGCCTATCTATCAGGTTTCTGCTACATACGACATGGGGACAGAAGAAGGGCCGTTTGGCGCGGCTTCAAAGCTGATGATGTCGGTTCGCTTTATGGGACAGTTAATGCTTTCGCATTAAAAGTTCCGTGATGCCTTCCCCGTGCTCGTTTCCATGCAGGGAGCGGCGCTCTTATCGTCGGTGCTCGCGGCTACGAAATTTTTGAGAGCGAAGGGGAACTTCGCTTTCACGTCGCGCTCACCTTTATAACGAAGTGTAGCGAAATAGCGAGAGCGAAGTTCCCTTTTGCTTTCAGAAATATTGCAGCCAACGAGCGCCGACCATAAGAGCGCCACTGCACGAGAGCGAGCCTGGTCCGGCCACGCGCGCGGTGGGCTCTAAACACTTGGAAAAGACTGTACCTACTTATAATACTGCAATATATTTGTTCTATAATATCGCAAAACGTACTGCCAAATCGTGCAGTGCCACATTTTAACGCGCAATTTATTCGATGTCCATCGAACTATTGTTTCGTTGCATGTAATATTTGATATGTTGTCAGTTGTCAGTTAACATGAGTGGCACGTCGGGCCAAATTCAAAATAATAATCCAGTTTTTTCTTTTTAATGTGTGCTTTCCCAATTAGAAGTTTTTGCGCTCGGACATAGAAAGTTTTGTTTTTCTTGTTTTTGTTTTCAGAAAGAACCTGAATAACTAATGAAACGCCACAGGCAGATGACGCAACGAACAGGGGATGCTGGCGTCGCTTGGCAGTGGCATTTAACATTAATCACCCACTTGCCGTATTACGCCTCGTGAAAAGAAAACTTCCTGGAGGGCGAACAGCCTTTGTGGCTGTTGCAAACTATGCGATTTCTTGTGCGCAGTGATTAAGAACAATATTCAAGAGCAACGCAACGTGTGCATAGATCTTTTTTGTAAACACACAAAAAAAGCGTTTACACAATCGTTTTAAATGTTGCATCAAACGTACGAGATATAATTTTCAAGTCGAACGCAATGGTACGAGCGTTACCGTCGTATTGAAATATGGGCAAACATCAACCGCAGACGATCCCAAATCTTTCACGGTGTAGAGCAACAGCCGAGAACAGGGTGGAGAAGAAAGAGGTGTCGGAACAAGGTCAGCCTCAGAAGCGAATTTTCGCTCCAATTTCTTGCAGTTTAGGACGTTGTAAATGTATTCGCGAATATGTACAGTACCACTAAAATAGACCGATTGCCCTGGTCCACCACGTCTAAATTGGGCAGTTATTTTGCAGCCACGTGCATTTCAGACTCTCTTGAAATCTGTCGAACTTTTTTTTTTTTTTAGTTCCTAGGAATTAATCGAAAACATGGCCAGGATTCCGGGACAATGCGGCCTAGTTCCAGGTTTTGACACAACGTGGCGTATCAACCTTAAGCGAAATATGGAAGCGCGGGCAACGGGCTTACTTCTATGTTTACCTCCTCTCCTATGCATTTTTCTGACCTCCCTTTCTTTCACTGTTTTAGTCTGGCCTCCACCGTTTCCGAGGAAATTCTGCGTCATGTGTCAGACAGAGACAATAAATTAAAATCATAAATAAATAAACTTTTATTCATAGAAATAAACAAATACATACTCAGGTCTGCCTAAGCCAAGGAAGGCTTGTGTGGCATGGACAGGGAGTTAGTGAGCGGAGTGTTCACTGATCGCTTACAGCCATGTACTGTCTGCGAGGCTGGCTTGTTTACACCAAGCTACATTTATAACGCTGAAAGTATGGATAATACATTTTTATTTATCCCCCCCCCGCCTAAAAAAGTTCCCAGGTCTATTTTATTCACGTACCTTCTGCCATTTATGGTATTGCTATTGTACAATAACTATTTTACGCTGCTTTATTTTTTCTTTCCATATGTTAATTAAACATCACAACAAACCCTGAGATTGCAGGTAAAAACGACACAAACACTAAAAGGTATATTTCTTTCGAGTCCTTTTAGTTTTTGTTTTCACCTGCAGTCCCGGGGTTTGCCATGTTCAGTTTAAACCAGCTGTTTTCGCCCTTACATTCATTCCATGTTTTAATTTATAAAGTGCGTATACGTGGTTAGTGCCGTTCGATATTGCGATAGGCTTGCTCCTTCGTGCAAAGGTTCTCTAGAAGGCTAGCAGTTTTAATAAAAAAAACAGTTATAAAAATGTACAAAAACCTTGAGACACTAGAAATTGTGAGCTATTTGCACTGATCACACAGCCAGCAATTCCAGGACATTCAAGTATTCTACTATAGTCAATTGGTTATTATCTTATGATCAACAAAATTGAAATTATCAGAACGTTCACAAAGCTTGAGTATATTCAGAAATATACAGTCAAGTTTTTTTCATCAAAAAAATAAGCGAAGCAAAATTAATGCATCGTTGTAGCCCACTTTATGTGAACACGAAAAATAATGCCGTCTTAGTACCCGTCGGTATAGGATGTTACCGGGTAGCAGACCGCAATGCTAAAAAAATAAACTTTCACTAAACCTTGAAAAAAAAGAAAACAACTGCAGTTCCATTTGGAATTGCAGTCCCCGATGTCTGTTCACGTCAGAATTTCACGCCATATAGCATTGTCTTCAAATTGTCATTTCGTCGCGTCGTTACTGCGTACATATATATTTTGAGAAACTTTTCAATATATTGTGTCATCAAACAAAGGGGGTAGATATCACGCTCTGCGAATCCTGGAATAGATGCCAAGGGCACACCTCTCACAACATATCTGAATAATTATTGGTAATGGTGTTGTAGCGCAGACAAGACTGGGCCGATAAAAACAACTTTAATGTTTTCTTTAGCTCCGATAAGTACCCAGCAAACCAACAAGCCTTACTATCGATTCCCCATACAACGAGCATGGAGTCACACTTAAGACATGGTTTGATAAGGTAACACGTCGCAGGCTCACTTCAGGGTTCAACGCACATTTAACCAACAATGGAGCGAACGATGATCAGAAAATTTATTAAAGAAGTGAAAAGGGACCCTTAAAGCCTGATGTATATAACTTGTCAGGCATGTTTAAGTTGTCAATTTTATCAAAAGCTTTTGATTGATCTAAAAGCAAAACTAGGCTAGTGTTATTTTGATGAAGATCTGTGTTCACAATATCAGAAAAATCTTCAAGTGATACTGTTGTACTCTTTCCCTTTCTGAATCCGCACTGAGAGTTAATATTTAACTTAAATTAAATTTATTCCAAAAGGAGTTTACAATCTTTACGATATACTTTTCCGTAATGTGAGAAATCTCTAGCATATTCGACAGTGGTTTGTAGTTCTCCACGTCCTTTTTGTTCCCTTCTTTAAATAACGAACGTGCAATCGCGCTCTTAAAACCCAATGAAACAAAATGTGTAGAAAATATACCATTTTAGAGAGAAAATAGAACATCACCGCGCAGTTTATCAACGCTACATGCATTATCCTAGATGAGTTTGTTCAATAACCTCCGGGTTTTTGTTCGACCTAGTGTTTTTCGTACTGTGGCGCATGTTTTAGATTCCCCTTCATAGAAGTCTTCCGTCATGTATTGCTACATCAGAAGTAGTAAAGCGACGGTTCACGATAAATGTTTATTTACATCCTCTACCAAATATTCGTCACCTCAACGGCGTTCCAGCCGGAGCGTTGCCGATCCCGGATTGATGTTAGCCCATCTGTAAACGCGTCAATCCACTTGCACACTCTTCTCTTACTAATGCAGTCATCTCTATACAGTTTTTTGTACATTTCATTAAGTTTTACGCTCTCGGATCAAAAATAAATCTGTTGACTGCTCGCTGCTCCTCACCGGTGCAAGCAACGTAAGGCGCCGCCATTTTTAATATGCTCCCTTTCTAGTATAAGCACGTCGACCAAGCACCTTACTATGAGGCAATCTCAAAATCTTCTCTAAAAATGCAACTTCCATGCGCTAGAGTTTGGAATACCCGCTTTATTTTTTAATATTGTAAATTTGCTTTTACTTTTTGAAACGTCTTTATACAATACTCCAAGAGGCATAGAGACGCTCTGCTCGTAGTCAGGAACTGATCACCATCTCATTTTGTGTGAAGGACTTCCCATTCTAATAAACTGTTAGATTATCACATCACATATAGGTATTCATACCCCGCTTGTTTGATTGATTGAAACCCTTTCGTGTAATCACTTAACCTGTATACACGTGAATAACACAACCAGTGCGGTGGAAATATGTGACAAATACGTATATATTTGTTGAGAATCACAATTTCTTTTAAGTAGTTGATGAATAGACTAAACGAATGAATATGTCAAATGAATTTCTAGTAAAAGTTTTTTCTCCACACAATATATGATGGAAACGAAATTTTAAATCGGTCCCATGACCACAATAAAGTATTACGACGGGACGTATACAACCTAAGGACCCACCGCAGCAATCACTATATCCTTGAGTGACCTTCAAAGGGTAATGTAACGAGCTTTGGAAATACAGTGCATTATGTGAAACCGTAGCGTTTAGAGTATACTTTCTCTAATTTGTTTTTAATTTTTAATATTTACAAGGTTTCTTGGAATGTGGGCTATATGGTTCCACCGAAAATTACGCAACATACAAAAAAGGCTGTTGCCGTAGTGGTCTCTACAAAAAGGTCTATCCTAGAAGTTATTAACGTTCGCAATATTCAAGGTATTACTTATTTCGAGCAAATGATAATCAGTTGATACATTTAAATGTGTGGTTTAAGTCGACAAATAAACAAATATCATTGAATATCACTAATTCCGCGCACTTTTAAAAATATTGGGCTCTTGCAGCATTTTGCAGCGTCTCGAAGAAAACACTCAGTTTGGACGCGTTTTTAGATTTCGGTTTCTTACAAGAGCGCAACATATATGCATGCAGACTTTCAATGCACGTAAAATGCCTATAGCAGTCTATAAAAAAATGTCCCTCAGGCCCAAGCCTCATGGCTGGCAGTGAACACAAATTAACATTACACATTAGCAATAACAAACGTAATTATACTTTCGCTGTTTTTTTTTTAATATATCTCCCCGTTTGTCCTAATATTAATCGTCAATGCCAGTGGTTCTCAGCCACTGATGTCTCGCGGACCCCTTGTGGATCGGCGGGGACGATGGAGGACCCCGTTCGCGGTGAGGGGAAGGGAAAGTATAGGTTAATTATGATAAAGATTTAATAAATGAATATAACTAAGTGCTAATGTGAAGAAGAGTTCTCCTTTTGACATATACACCAGAAAACTTCCACAAGAATTGAAACGTTTATTCTCAACCTAAAAAAAAAGAACTTTTATTGCGGTGCTTGAGTGATGAGGCTGGGCTTTGCGGACCCCCATTTGAGAACCACTGATCTATGCAGTCATTGCTGATTGCATGGTTGACTCTGTTCACTGGAAATTAGTGAAAGATACATATTTGAATTTGGCACAAACACGCTTAAGTACTTAGGAAACCAATGCTTGGTTTATACTGCATCTATATATCGCGCGCTTCTGCTATCGAGCGCTTCACGTCGTGAATACCAGCCTATATTCTATGGGAATGAATCTGCCAATGTTACGTATTTAGCTTGCACGGGACTGTCGAAGGTACAGTCAGGCGTATCCAAGGGCACATTTGCTGAGCAACCCTAAAACAACGCCACGCAGCAAGGCCGCTTGCTCTACATCCGCATTTCCTCATATTCGCACATTGCTAAACACCATGTGACGCCTACGTCATTGTCATTGTTCTACAATGGTTTCACGGAAATGCTCAGAAGCGTCGTGCCGCCCGAACGCTCAGTTCAGGGAAGTTACCGGGATATAATAAGGTAAGTACTGTGTTTATGCTAAATGGATGAATAATGATCGATCGTTTTAAACAAGAGGAGAACAAAAAACGGTGCAGTTGCAAATTTAGTTTTGGGGAGTATTTTGTTTGTGAATGGAAGCGATTTAACCAATTGGTATTGGAAAAAACGTTATCATGAACGGAATAGGAAGTTACGCACCAATTTTCTTGTTAGCTCGTTGGTTGTGGTGCTCTAAGCAAGGAATATTTTTTTAACTGATTGTCTATCATAAATAAATATAGTAATTAAAATGAACTTATGGTGCTATGAGTCATGTTAACGCTAGTTATTATGTCCACAGCGCGATAATTTTGGTGTGAACACGACATCGAGAATTTGTCCAGGTTCCCAGGTAGCACGCCGGAAAAACGCCCAACTTGGGCAAAAGTGTGGCAAAGCTAAGCGCCTAACTTGGGCCTAGTTAGGTTTTACTCACTGGCGCTTATCAGCGCCAAAGTACGTTTCCAAACTAACCCTTACAAAAAAAATTTAACGAGTTTCAATTGAAACAGTAAAGGATTCACTCAATCACCGCGTTGAGTCTCAATTGAAACTCAATAGGTTTTATCTTTGGAGTTCCTATTCAGCCGCCACAGGATATCGGCCATCAAGTTTTAATTTCATTATTAGCAATTGCATTTATATCGAATTTTCGGCAAAAGTGTTTCAATAGAATTTCAGCAATTGATTTTCAATTGAATTTATGCAATCGAGTTTCAATAGAATTGTTTCAACTTTTTCAGCTTAGTTTTTGCAACTGCGTTGAGAAAGGAATCCTGCAACTTGTTTGGAATTTTTATCCTATAATTTCTTAAAAACATGGAACAAGAGGAAAACGAAGCACATGAAGGAAACCAACACAAACATCATAAAGCACTCCCAACACACTAATCACACTCGCCTCGACTACTCCACCGCTTTATACACCCTACATATGAAAGGCATTCATTTGGCCGGTGAGCACCACTGACTTTATTAAGGTTCCCAGTACATTATCTCCTCCTCGGAAGTCTGATAAATGATAAACGGAAGTTTCGAGGTCATTAAACCCTATCCCTTACTAAAAAAAGAAAAAAATTCGTACAAGCAACAATTGTTTAGTGCAATCGCTAGATCCACAAAAGCGATTCCTAGCCGGTATGTTATCGCCTTTCTGCATAGCACCACTCACCACTCAGGACAAGACGAGGAACGGCAGCTGCTCGCTTTAAAATATTTTATTCCTTTTCTTTACGAAGTGACTAGTATAATAGGCTCAATGATGTCACTGTAGTTCCTGATAGAGTGAAAACGGCATGGCGTGTCTTTCAAACACAGGGCCTTCGCTACGCGCCCCATGCCTTCCACCATGCTTTGACAGCTCGCGCGCGCTTAAAGGGGCGATGCAACGATTTTCAGACTTTGGCCAATTAACTGGGGAAATTAATCTGTGTCACCCATAGAACGAAAAACAGAAAACCATATTTTTTTGCGAGCGTCAGTTTTTATGTAACAAAAATGAAACAAATCTAAGGTCAAAGTTCCTCTCAACTCTCCACGTCGCTTCTCGAGTGAAGTACTCTGGGGGATCACGTGGTTTCCCCTTGAGACCCCAGCCGCTTTTTCCGCGATTATCGACTTTTAAAGGATTAGCATCGTCAAGTGTCGCGGCGAGCGATCGACACAAAGGACGGTTCGCCACGGGGCTGACGGCGAGTGTAGCAGCGGAGGGG
>JAZHYW010003808.1:0-89775 GCA_037355805.1 Ixodes ricinus | reverse complement strand
CATCTGATGCGATTGGCCAGCGGTGCGGAGCTGGCCAATCGCAGAAGGTGGCGATATCCCGGTCTCTTTGTCTCTCTTTCTTTTTTTTTTTTTCAACAGAAGGAAAAAAGGGAATGACGAAGCTAAAGGAAACTTTGATTGAAATATTTGAAATTCGGTTTGCTCTGGGACCTTGATAGCATGCCGTCTGAGACCTGGTTCTCAGATTTGCGTTTGAGCGTGACCGACTGGCTTGGACTCGCTCGTATACGCTTATGACGAGAGGACACATCGGGATAGCCCTGACACCCTACCTTCCGTTCAACTATATTTTTCGCATCATTCTTTCACCGTGTGCTCAAATAATTCTAACAAAGTTATAAGCGACCATTTCCCAGAGATAGTGCGTATATTTGTCCTGCAATAGCTTCATTCTAGTTCTACGCGGATCGGAATTCTTCCGGAGCTACCTGGGGCTGAGCGATGGTGCCAATTCGCCAGTGTGCTTTGCCGTCCGAAGGGGTTAGATGTAGTTGCACCACTGTTGATCCTAGCCAAACACCATTGTGTGAACCAGTTCTGAATTGCGAGGAGTGCCAGGAGGGTAGGGGCACCTTTTAGGGGCATGGCGGTTTTTGAGACGTTTTCGTTCTCTCGGCTTCCTCCGCTGATCGCATGTATTGGCTTGTCCGCGACTTCTGCAAGGGGAAAATATACGCACGGAACTCATCTAAAGAGTGTAAGATGAAAGGGGAACCGAATGTGAAAGTGAGTTCCTCGTGCGTGCAGCTGGACCAAGCATCTCTGGGACTCCCCGACCGCACCTACTTCCTCAAGGGGCTGAACGACAGCGTCGTGGCCGCATACCTGAAGCTCATGACGGAGGCCGCTCAGCTGCTCGGGGCCGACAAGAAGGCGGCAGAGACCGAGCTCCGGGACGCGCTCCAGTTCGAGATCGCGCTGGCCAATGTGAGCAACGCTACGTCCGTACAAAACCACCTGGAAAACAAGGAAATTGCGCCCTTCCCCCTCATACGGCGTCACTAGTAGGGCCACGCAAGGCCGCCTAGTACGCTTCAGCGTCGCCACCAGCGGGTCCTGCAACGTCTGACAACGAGCGACGCTATAGGACGGGGCGACGCCAATACCCGCGGGTCTGCCACTTTGCGGCGACTCTCGTTTAGCTCCGCAGCGTGTTTCCCGCCTGGGGCGGGAATCACTACCGGTGACGTCATGCACAGGCCTTGTCTTCTAGGTGGATAGGTCCGTGCCCGTCAGTGTGTAGAGCGTTGTTGTGTGACGGTTGCCACGTTGAAGTATGACGTAGTTGGGTTGGGCGACAGAGAATAAAGAATCCAGCAACATTGGTGGCCGCCATTTCTTGGCCGTGATTCGTGTGTTTGAAGCCGAGTCTTCGCCGAGCGCTCACACAGCCCTCGTGTCCGATACATGCTCAGAGTACGTGCCCAAGCAAGCAATGGCGGACTCAAATAACTGGCGCCGCAACTTGTAAACGGTGCGCACTTTTGAAAAGGGTCTAATAGATCCTTTTCAAAGTGCTCGTAACGTTTAGGCATAACTATAAGAAATAAAGTATAGACGGGGAAAGAATAGTAGCGGAACGGATTTTTTGAATTCTAGCGCCATCCAATTGGCAAATCAAGTAATTTGGTACTTTTCCCCAACCCAGCTTGATCGACATTCAACATGGTAGCCGTCAGAACAAAGAAAAATAAAACAAACAAGGTTGATCGCGTTGACAAAGACTAGAGTAAGCACATAATGTGCAATAGGCTTTTCAGGGAAGAATAAAAGGGCGTCTGAACGGCACCGCCTACAGAAGATTCGCTCACATGTCTGTCAGACACCGTGAGAAGGTGCAGCTTGACAGGAGAGGCCGCGCCTCGTGCCAATGAGTTCCCTTTTGGGTGCTATCAGCCACCGACCCTGGGTAACTCAGTCGGCAAAGCGCCTGGCTCGCAATCTCCAGGTGGGGAGTTCAGATCCTGCCAGGATAATTTTAAGTAGTTCCCTATGGGTGTAACGCTTTTAGGAGTCGGTTTTTCGTTACAGCTGGCTGTTACACTCAGACGTTACATAACTCCATGAAAATCGCTTGATAAAAAAAAAAACATTCTACGTTAAATCAATGATATTCCTATAATGAGTGGCAAAAACCGTTGATTCGTTTTGATGCATTGAGAGGGTATGTCAGTTTAAGCAACACCTCCCAGATAACCAAGCCATATAACTGGATGCGTGACGTCAGCGCGGGGCACCGACTGGACACGAGTGCTGCGTCAGTGTTCGGCTGGTACTAGTTTCCTCACTAACTGTAACACGAGTCACAACCGATCGCTGACTTAGCACTTGTGTCCAGTCCGTGCCCCTCACTGGCCTCTGGTAGGTGACGTCACACATTCAGCACTGTGGCCTCTTTACCTGGAAGGCGTTGGCCCGTTCTCCTAACTGGCTATGGGCTGACTAAAACGACGTTAGGGTATTGATGCTTAAAATACGCAAGTGCTATATTACTTCCTGGCCTTATCTGTAGAACAAAGCTGCACGCAGAAGCGATGGATGCCTCTGCTTCTGCGCTCCGTTTCATTTGAAGTGTGAGCGAAGCAGAGTTTACAAGAGCGATCGAGCTACGGGCTTTCATATACTAGTCCCTGCTGAGCATATGCGCTCGTGCAGTGCAAGCATCGTTTAGGGCAGCGTACTCATGCTTGTAGCGTCGGCTTCGCTGGCACATAAAGTGAAGCAAACTATAGTCACCGACACCTTAAGAAACGTCCTAACTTATATTCACACTATTTGCTTCGTGATTTATTTTTGGGCGTTCTTATTGGCAGGTGGCACAAGCTCCTTAGCAGCTGAGCGATAATGATACACTCGGGACTCGCAACGCCCTTCGTTTCTGTCAGTGACTATATATAGCGTGTCTGAAATAACCAGGCTTGATCTAAAATGGGCCGTAAAAATCGGTGCCCGGCACCTAGCAATCTAAACTTTTCGTCAAAGGTGTATTTCACAGGTAGCTATTATCTTGTAACATTACAAAGCGTAGCTTTGTTTTTTTGTAAAAAATGGGCCAAAAAACTTGCCAGGGTCTACGGCGGACGCCAACGCAGACGACCGAATCAAGTGGCGGGGCGTGTTTGGAGCACATATTGATAGAAGTCTCGTCAGGAGCAGCGTCAGAAGGTGTAGCCGACAGGCAAAAGAGAGCAGACGACACGCAGACGAAATCCGTCGGCAGCGAGAACGCCGTCGTTATGCAACC
Source organism: Ixodes ricinus (assembly GCA_037355805.1). Classification (NCBI taxonomy): domain Eukaryota; kingdom Metazoa; phylum Arthropoda; class Arachnida; order Ixodida; family Ixodidae; genus Ixodes; species Ixodes ricinus. The sequence continues at coordinate 86,510 of JAZHYW010003808.1, read as the reverse complement.
GCGTTTTTTTTGTATTTTAAGTTTTGCTTTTATTGTTTGCATTTATTATTAAACCAAAGGTGCATTTAAAAAAGATAAGGTTCTTTTTATTAGACCACGGTCGTTGCGAGCAGTCACGATAAGGAGGTAGAGCTATCAATCAATACGTGCGCCAAACACGCCCCGCCACACGACTCGATCGTCTGCGTCGCCATCCGCCATTGACCCTGGCAAGTTTATTGGCCCTATTTGTTTATATAGAGGGAGATACTCTTCGTAATTTTACACGATAAAACCGACCTGTGAAGTACACCTTTGACGAAACCTATAGATTGGTACGTGCAGCCGTCGAGTTTTACAGCCCATTTTAGATTGGACCTGGTTATTTAAGGCACCATATAGTATATTGGCACTCTTTTCTTTTCGCAGTATTCGTTGCCACGCGAAGAGAGGCGCAACATGAGCAAGCTGTATAACAAGATGCCCCTGAACGGGCTTAAGAAGCTCGCACCACAGGTACGTGCAAGATATTTCTTAGATGAGTACTATACTAGTCGGCATCGATCTTACTAAGCGCAGACTCTGACTAAGCGATCCGCGCATGCGTGACGCCTCCATAGCTGTAGTCCACAGGAGGCAGTCGCGCCAGTGCACGAGAAAGCTCGTGCCGTCGCGTGCTTGGCTCGCGCACACTTGCAGCGGGGCTGTCGCATGTGCACAAAGACTGCAGTTCCCACAGTACGTGCCGGCAGCGATGGCGTATCAAAACTGGCTGGTGAGATCAACGATACTAGTCAAAGCACGAAGCTTGGGAAATAGTCCTCTCGCGAGCGTAGAAAACGTCAACACCTGGCGGCGGAAACAAAATACACTGACCGAAGTTTGGGAAACAGTTTGCCAGAAGCGTCAACAGGACTTTAAGACGAGACTTTTCCGAATATCTTCTTGTGTAAATAAAGTCTGGTTCACAGGGCACTGTTTTCTTACGTTTTCTTACGTTACATATAAATCACCGAAACAATTAATCGTGTCTCGAATGTCGCGTGCCAGGCTGTCTCCTTGAACTCGTAGCCACGGTTACTATGAAGCACATATTTTCCGGTGACTCGTGGCGTAAGCAGACCATTTTTCTACGTCCGGTTTCTTACGTTGTGTTACGTTACGAAACCTCACGTACAAGTCACTCGGACATATGTTCTTGATATTAAGCCTGTCTATCAGCTCAACGAGATAGCCTGGCACGCGACGTTCGAGACACGAATGTCTCGGTCACTAGCGCGTAACGTAGGAAACTAAGAATACGGTGATGTGTGAACCATTCCTTCAGATTTTGTAACGTAGCGTAGCGTAACAAAACTGGCTGTGTGAACTAACGCCGTGTGAACCATCCTTTAGGCAGAACAACGACAGAATGATATTCTGTTATTTCTATCTGCTTTTATGACTGTAATGTGATAAAAATGAATGATAGGTTTGGTCAGTATTGGAGGTAATTACCCACGCAGGTTAGTTCCTTGCAGTGCCTTAGATAATGAGAAAAATATATTAAATTAACTAAATTATTTAATATTTAAGGCCTTGGTCTGACTTAACCGTCAGCTTGCAGTTTCTGAGCGCACCAAAAATGGTTTCAGCGCTCTGAACAAATGTCTAAAATTATAAGTGAATTTGAAAACCTGACCGCTCGTCGCAAAACCTACATATGGAGGCAAAGGACCATGCACTGCGTCCGGCCTCGTCAGCAAAAATCACGGTCGAGACCGCAGACCTCACGAAAGTTTCTGTTTGGTTTCCAAACTGCCCCCGCGGTATACACGCAGATTGACTGGGACCGCTACTTCAACTCGCTGCTTGTCGACAAGGTGACCCCGGACGAGCCCATCAGCGTGGTCGTGCCCGAGTTCGTGCAGCAGTTCGAGTCTCTAATCCTGCGCACGCCGGCGCGCACCGTCGCTAACTACATGGTGTGGCGCGTGGTGCTGCAGTCGTACGGCATGCTAGGCAAGCCGTGGCGCGAGCGACTCCAGGAGTTCATCGGAGTGCTGACGGGCCAAGCCCGCGAGACGGCCCGCTGGGAGTGGTGCATGGGCGCGCTCACGGGCTACATGGGCATGGCGCTCTCCTCGCTCTACGTGCGGCACTTCTTCCAGGAGGACAGCAAGGGCGCCGCGCTGGACATGGTCAACTTCATCCTGAAAGAGTTTATGGCCATCCTGGACGACATCGACTGGATGGACGAGCAGACGCGGCAGCGCGCACGGGCCAAGGCCCTGGCCATCCAGCCGTACATTGGCTACCCGGAGGAGCTGCTGAAGGACGCTCTCGTGGAGGAGCACTACCGCAACGTGACGATGCAACCCGACACGTACTTCGAGAACATCATGCGGCTGCGCAAGTGGTACACGGACTACGCCTATGGGCATCTGCGCAAGCCGCACATCAAGGGCAAGTGGGAGAACCTCGCCCAGGTTGCTGTGGTAAACGCCTACTACAACAGCCTGGAGAACTGCATGAGTGAGTGCTGTGCCGCAGGTCGGCGGTTCTCGCTTCACTGGTCATCGTGCCTTGGTGCTCGAAGGGTCGAAGTGTCCGCTAAAAGAAAAAGCCCGGACCTCGGAATGCCACTGTTGGTTCGCAAAAAATGAGGCGCTCAGGAAAATATATGGATACATCTCTGGCCCGTGAATAATTGCGAAATGCAGTTTGTCGTACCGTTCAATTTTTAAGCAATAATTGGTAGGGGAGAATAAAACTGAGGTGGCTGCTATAGTCAGTTACAGGCTAAGAACGGTTTTCAAGGGAAAGGAAAACTGGGGAGGAGGAAGCAGATGGAATGCTGGAGAAAAGAGTAGAAAACACCTTTCCTCTCTTCAGCGTTTAGTCTGCTTCCTTTTCCCCATCCTTCCTTTCCTTCGAAAACTTTTATTAACTTGTAACTGACTATAGCGGCCCGCGTCAATAAACTATTCATCCCAGGACGTCAACGCTGCGTGATAATGCGACGCTATAGACTGGTTGGGAGAAATCGCAAAAGTTTGAAAACATGACGTTACCTTGATCAAAAGAAAAACGAGAAATACCAAATTTTCTTTGAGCTGACGTCCACTATAAGCCTAATATTACTGTGATTATGACCGAGAAGGAACAAAACTCCATAAATTTAGAAAATTCGCGTTTACTCTTACCCCAAATGTTCTCTGCTCGAATGTCCGAGATACCAAGTGTGACAGATAAGGAGCCCATGGCGCGACCTTTCCGACTCACTCCCCTGACGACGACAGACTATCGCGCATGCGCGCTATCCAGCTGTCACACCGACTTCTCGACGCTCGCTGCTACTGTCTCGACGCTCGTACTTTCTTTGTAATTGGTACAAGCTCGTTGATTGAACTTTTAGTTTCAGGTTTACGCTTGTCAATCCGTTTCCTTCTGCCACAATATTATGAAATAAGAGCTGACGTAGAGGACGAATGTGGCATTTTTATTAATGAAAAGCACTTGGACTCCGCAAGGCAGACACCAGCGCCGCACGGTGCGCTACGCAGCGAATCCTTTTCCGGTTCAGGTGACACCGCACTTTGTACACTCTCAGCAAAAAGGGGTCTATTCTTACACTCTTTGTCTCATATAATACACCCAAAACTTCACTTCGACGTAGAGCACCCTATAGTGGAACAGACGGCCCCAAATTTTACGAGGGGCTTGATAGCCGTGTGGTACAACTTATTAAAATAGCTAATGTACGTAATACTGACAACAAAAAAAAATTTTTTTGGCTTTACTGCAAACATTTAGTGTTTTTTTTATGTGGTCTTAGATACGCACTTTAGTTATTTAAAAAGTTATATCGCACCGTTATCAAGTCTCTCGTAAAATTTGGGGCCTTCTGTTTGATATTGGGCGCTGTACGTCGATTTGAAGTTTTGGGGTGTATTATATGGGACAAAAGGGTGTAAGGTGATATTCTTTTTTTGGAGTGAAGCGCAAGTGCGATGTCGTGCGTGATAGTCAGCTACCGCACCAAGAGGCAGGTTAAAAAAAGGAGTGAGGTTGCGCATTTACGGTGTTCTTAAAATCGTGAAAGTACGAACACGAAAGTGCGAAAACGGCCGCTTTGCCGCTCTCGGTCTGTAAGAACGCGAATGACTCACGTAAGTCAACTGGAAAGATCTCCACATTTCACCCTAGCTGAGCGTCCGCTCTGCTAAATAGGAAAAGAGGTGGGAGGAGCCAAGACCTTCTAGATAACAAAGCCGTAGTGCTGAATGAGATGGCGTCATCAGCGAAGGCCAACGGTGGGCAGAGGTTGGACACGACGATTGCGTCAACGTTCACCGCAAACTTGACTCGAAGCCGAGTGCTGATGCAGCACTCGTTTCCAATCGGTGTCCAGTAGCGCACACCAGCTCGGATCACGGAGAGCGAAAGCTCACGCTGCAGAACCCAGGGATCCTGGGTTCAATCCCCACCTCTGCCCGTTTCGATCTGGATGAGCATCGTACCCGGTGTGCGGTCGTGTATCACTACTGAGTGGTGCACGTTAAAGACCCCAGGCTAGCGATTGTACTGTACTGGCTTAATTTCTCATCTGCAGCTGGGAGACAAGTCGCCCGTTGAGGCATACTAAGTTCTAGGCTGTATAAACATACACGCACACCAATTGTTTTTCAGTGACCAGCGCTGGCCTTCCCTGGTGACTCAAAAATGTTAGCACTACGGCCTTGTCTTCTAGGCGGTGTTGGAGGAGCTTCCACTTTATTCATGACATGACACCAACTATTGCGTTGGCCGCACTCCGACGTTTTCTATCTTTTGGAATGACTTGCACGTTCCACGATGTCAGTTGTTCCGCCATTGTGCAGTGGTTCCGACCTTCTAATAATCGACACGTGACTCTCGAGAGAGGTTTATACGGCGTGCAAGGTCGTCCGCTCCTTGCGCACGTCGTGCGTTTGTTTACCTCCCAAATTGCCGCAAATTGCCGCCTCGGTGGCTCCGGGGCGAGAGCGCCGGCCTACGGATCCCCATGTGGCGGGTTCGAATCCCGGCCGAGGTGCCCGCAATCTGACGGAGGCTTCTTGCGGTAAAGGCGCCGTGTAATCGAGCTTTCGGTTGCACGTCAAAAGATCCCCAGTGGTCAACATTAATCCTCAGTCGTCCGCTGCGGCGTGCCAGATGCCCGTCGTTGGTATGGCACGTACAACCCCCAAATTTGACTTTGATTTTTTGCCCCCCAAACGCGCTGGCGTGCTCTTGTTTACCTCCGACCTCAACCAATGACGGCCTGTACTTGACCAGCTCATCGTCACGCGCTCCTTGCGAGTTCTCTGTGTTGCCCTTTGATTGATGTCCTTGTATTCCGATACGCTAACAACGCGTTTTCGAACAGTTACTCGCCTTATAATGGTCAAAAACAAACTGTGCCGAAATTTGCACGAGACCACTTGCCTTGAACATACTCGGTACTTATCGAGACGTTCATCGATATTTTCTGCTGATATGTCATTCGCGTTCTCACGGAAAGTGGTCCAGCCTTCTCGCACACGCGTGTTTGTTCTCCCGCAACGTTAAAAAAAAATACATGGGAGACCGCAATCTTGCTTTTATCTGTCTTCTCAAATTTTGACTGTGTTTTGGTGCGACAGCTGATAATCATGCACGACACCGTACTCAAGATGCAAAGTGCGGTGTCCCCTGAACTAGGGTAAGATTCGCTCCATAAGTCCAACCCGTGCGGCCGTGGATGTCTGCTGTCACAGACGTAAAGACTGTGATGCACCCTGAGTTCACTGCTCGCGCGTGAATATACTCTAAATGAGAAATTCATTCCCGTTAAAGACTTCTTTGGACATAATTGGTCCAGTCGTACCGAGGAAAACTATAATATAACGGCAGTGTCACCTCAGCCGGAATGTTAGCGCAGTTGAATAAAATTGTTTAGTTTAGGAGACGTGATGACTGGCAGTCTTTGGCTAACCGATAAGATCATAACCAAGGTCTAGTTTCCAGTCAGTCTAAACGTTTCACGGCAATGTGACCCAAACCTTATAGTAACATTGATAGTAATGGGGTAGTTGTAATAGGTATATCTTGCAAGAGTACCATTCCTGGTACGGTGTTAGGCAGAGCAAACTGGCAACGTGGCATAATTTTTGCCCAATATTAAACAATATTAAGGTTAAAGTAGCGGTCTCACATATCTCATGATGTTTGGCGATACACGAAGGCTTATTTCTTTGCGCACAGGCTTCCCAGCCGGTATCCTACAGGGAGTCTTCTTCTCGAAAGATCGGCCCAGGTGAGACAATTTTCGTGAGCTGTCGTCGAAACGCCCCTGCCTAACCCAACTCCTTTCCCCCCAGCTACCTGAATTACGGCGCAATTGGCTCTATCATAGGCCACGAAATTACGCACGGCTTCGACGATCAAGGTACGTGGTCACATAAAGTCAACACGAACTAGATTATGGAAGCCTGTGAGCAGCTTCCTCTAACTCAACGTAACCTCATCCCACCCGGATGGCGCCAGCTCAGCAATTGTAGTCCCGAGTCCGACGCCGAGTGTCCTTCGGCGCATTCACGGGACACGAGGCCCTGCCGAACGTTGACGTAGCGCTCGTGTCCAATCAGCGTCTGCGCTCGATCTCACTGTGATGACGTAGAAGTGAACTGGCTTTAATTATTCTAGGTGTTGTTGAACACACTCGGTTCAGGCAGTTTCTTTGCACAAGAAATCAGGCTGGCTCTAGACTTGTATACCCCGCTCTGAAGTTCACTCGTGCTCATCGGTGTCGGCTGTACAGGGCGTCAGTTCGACAAGGACGGTCAAACTCTCAACTGGTGGGAGCCCGAGACAGACCTCAAGTTCCGCCAGAGGGCTCAGTGCATCGTGGAGCAGTACGGGAACTACACGGTAGCCGAAGGCACCTTGAACGTGAGAGCCGTTGTGTTTATTATGAGTACGTACGCGCCGCTTCCGGGGTGATTTTAGAAATTGATATTTTCTTTAAACTTAGACTCCCAGAATGTAGGGCGGAACTACGCTATTCTTGCTTTTATTTTGAGGCACGTTTGAAAGGTTACGTTCGAAATGCAAAACCTTGGAATGCGGGTATTTCATGCTCCCTCGTGCTGTAGAAGTGGCTAAGTGTTCGCACTTGTAGCCTTCCTGTGTTCTATTGCAGTAGGCTTTTCTTCTGCATTGCGAGCACGAAGGAATCACAACATGACCCGTAGAAATCAATGAATAAACAAAAACTGGTTTACACGCCATCCGCATGAAACTCGCTAGGAGGGTTCCAGCTAATGCGGCCTTCCAGCTAATTTATTCCGAGAAAGTCGCGCCAAGCTCCAAGTATGGTTGCCATTTTGGTTCATTTAATGAACAGTTTCTAATTGACTACTCTATTCTTGAAGAACCGGTCTAAATTCGCTGGGAACAGATAGCTTTAAAGAAACATTTCTTGAATGCCGAGATTTTGTCATCCGCACACCGGCGAAACGAGAGCACATCTTCGAACCGCCACGAGGTATATACGGCGTCGGCGCTTGGCTGTAAAAAGAAATAATTTTCCAGTCTTGAAATACGCGACAACAATAATACTATTCATAGAGATCTGTGGAGTAACTCAGAGCCGTTTATTGAGAGAGTTTGGCCATACATTGGTTTGGATAGGCGAGCATCTCGGGGCCAACCAGAGGCCGCGAAACAGCCCCTAGCGGTGGTCGTGTGATCTAAATATGTGACACGACTATACTTCGTTTCACCTTATGTGCGAGCGAAGGCAAAACTGGAAGCGCGAGCACGGAAGCTCCATGCGTTCAGGCTTTGCTCGAGCGCGCGAGCTGGGGAGAAATGCAAAAAGCGCTGGTCTCGCGCTTCTAGCTTTGGCTTCGCTCGCAGATAAAGTGAAACGAAGTATAATTTGAGCCGTGCCGAGCGGAACTCCGCGTCTCAAGACGCTCGCGCACCTCACCCTTTGCACTGTTTTCTTTCAGCCAGTCTCAGGACGCTGTTCTAGCAGTGCAGACAAAGGCATGGGCACGAACGCGTGGCTTTGGAAAGTGCCTCCTATGCACGAGGTCTCGTACAAACAAAAGCGTTTCGCTGAGCTAGGCTCACGCGCCTGTGCCTTTGTCTTCACTGCAGACATTTGTGAGATGGAGTATTGGTCTCCTGATTGGTCGACGCTGTGTCACAAATTTAGTTTACGCTCTAAGCGTGGGGGAATCTTCGGCGCTGGCGGCGGCCTTTGCTCCGCCTATCGTCCAAACTCTCCTAATATACGGCTCTGGAGTAACTCAGATGAGCATGATTGATAAGTTGACTTCTTCCGCAGCAATAAAGACGCTTACATTGGCATGAAACGCTCTCTGAACTATGATTCTCCATGGCAATCTTTGTGCGACAGGTTCAGAACGACCCTTTCGAAGATTTGAATGGAACAGAATAGCGGTTTCCATGGCAACTGAGACCGATCTCCTTGGAAGGTTTGGTCGTCTGTGTGTTTTTAGTATATGTTTGCGTCCGACTAGCGGGCAGGGAAGGCAATGGCGGTACTTCCCCAGGGTCCAGTGACATCAGTTTCCTCGCCATATTGTGCTGATAATTCATAATCCACTCTGGATTCCACCCCATATCTGCCTTGACGTGTCAACGCACTGAAAGGGTCTCTCGTTAGCGTAAGTGCCTTTGGCTCTCTCCAAGAAATAACTTTGTCGTACTCCTTTATCTGGATCGACCTTCAAAATATTACCGTTTTTAATTCCCTTTTTATCTAGAAAATTAATTTTATACATTCCCACCACCGCCACGATTCCCGTGACACCACGGAAAGTGTTTGCTATGCGGGTACTGCGAGCACGTGCTCTAAATTGCGTGACTTGTTTAGTATGTTTTTGTTTGAAGCCGAACGAACAAAATCTAATTTGTAACAATTATTTTTGGAGATGATTAAAGAGTGCGAGGCCTTTGATTGCAGTGATCAATTACAGGCCTAACAAAATACCGGTGTGGCTAGGGCGAGCGGCTAAACGAAAACGCATCTCCATTTTGTGTTTTTGCGAGGTTGGATTGTTTGAGCTAGATTTAGCCGGCCGGAAGCTCCACCCATCCGCCTCTCAGAATATAAACGGCTCTGCCCTACGCTTCATGTGCCAATGTTTTCACTTCCATACTGCACCTAAGCTTAGTCTAATGGGAGCTTATATTATGCAAGTTGGCCACTACGCGGTAGACCTACTCGTATTTCGGTTTCGCATGTTCTAATTGTCGTCCTAAACTCCTGGAACGAAGTGACTTGTACGACAATAGCTTTTTTCAGTCCCATGTAGCTCGTTATCAAGGAGATTGACTGTAGTTCGCTCGCTCAATTATCCCAATAAAGTGTTTAAACAGTACCAGCAAGTCCTCAGGTTAGACCAACTTGTCGACGAATAAATATTCTCAAAGTCTGGAGAGATGAAAAATAAATGAAAGTTGTGGAGAGTGTGACAGCCCTAAATTCCTAACATCTACTTTGCTGTGAATTTCAGTATCCGTGCGACTGCAGTTTTCTGTTACACCTTCTGAGCTGGCATCGTCTGAAGAAATCTTAACTCTCAATAGTAAATTTATTTATTTATTTTCTCTCCGGGCATTTTGACAACTGAGTTGTCCTCTGTTCTAAGGGAGAGGCGACGCACTCATCACATTTAGGGTCGCTGCCGTGGTGGTGACTGACACGCGCTCCCTCTGCCCTCGTACAGGTGAACGGCGTCAACACACAGGGTGAGAACATCGCCGACAACGGAGGCATCAAGGAAGCCTTTAACGTAAGTAACGGCAGAAGACGAGTCGAGGCCCATTCACACAGGACCGTTTGCTTATTTGTTTTCTCACGTTACGTTTCGAGTAGGGTCTCATTGTTTCGGTGTCCATTTTCCTTCAAAGTTTAGGGTATTTTGGGAGTGATTTTTTTCCCACGTATTTTGAGTTTTTTAATTGCAATTTTCAATGTCAGACAAAAAGTCGGTGTTTGTGAACCATTCCATTAAAAAAAGAAGAGAGAGAGAGGGAGGGGAAAGAGAGGATCACCTAAGACCAGGCCTCAACGTATGCTTATGCTTTCTCTCAAAACGTCGTCTGATCCCCGAAAGGACTGTTAGAAACGGCCGGACTAGCATGTGCGCAGCATACCGGTGCTAGCCTTTCAGGCACTATTGTGCGTCGTTTTATGGAGTTAACGGCTTGTTTCGAGTACCTTGTCATACTTGAGAACGGAATTAGCAGGACAGCATTGCGCTTTTTATGCTTGTGCAAATAACAAAGAAAAATCCACATTAAACGCCGAAAGGTTATATACGGAGTCTGTCAAACGAGTTAAATGTGGGTGGTAGGGTACGTTGTTGGGCTAGTTGGTTCATCTTAGTAAAACATATAAAATAGCGCAAAAAAGACAAGTACAAGAAGTATACGAGACAGGCGCTATCCCGTATACTTCTTGTCATTGTCTTTTTGGCGCTATTTTATATGTTTTACTAAATGTGGGTGCGGCACGTTTACATGCTGCACCGGTTCCATGCTGATCCCTACTTGCAGCGCCGGTAACTGTTGAATTTAAAACTAAAACACTACTCACCGTTCAAAAACAAAAATCGCATCTAAATACATTTGTTTTTTTGCCAGTCAGACGAATTTTTGCATGCCTCGTGCCGACGTTTATGCCGGTCTACACTCTAAAAAAAAGACCGTGCGTCTACTTTGCCGAATAACACTCGGAGAGCCAATCACCGCAACTTACGGAAGCAGCTCAGCGAATGACGATGCCGAAACATATGTTAGACCAAAAAATACAGTCTGAGTTGTCACATTGAGCAATGCAAAACGTCACGCTTCCATTGCTTGATGTCACAACTCTGACTGCGTTTTTTGTTCTAAACATATGTTTCAGCATTGCCATTCGCTGAGCTGCCTCCGTAAGTTGCGGTGATTGACTCTCTGAGTGTTGTACGGGAAAGTAGACGCACGGGCTCTTTTAGAGTGTAAGGCATAAATCTAAGCAGTCTGCAGCCTCGATTTTGAATAAAACAGTTGCGTGGCAGCTAGATCGATATTCCCATGACTTTAGCTGACGCTTGGTAGGAAGCATATATACGCTATTTCCAAACGTCAGAGAAGTACCATTGGATCATTCTTAGAGCTTGTTTTTTATGTTGATTTGACGTTTACGCGCCGACGTTTATGCGTGGGGAATCCTTTACAAAACATATAGAGCAACACCCGTATAAATAAAGTCGAATCAAATGTATATGGGATAGAGGTTCAGAACAAACCTTGTAACCGTCGATCGTGGGGAGGAGCAGCAAAAATTACAAACGCTAAGCTCCGAACAAAGCGCAGATTTATGTTCACAAAACGGATTTCTCTTCAGCCCCCAAGCAGAGCGAAGCAATGTCTGGGGATCAGATATTCAAGAAAATATCTTATTTCAAAAGATTACAGGTCATCCCAGGTCAACATAAAGAACCCTGCAACAACTTTCACACAGTGGCGTCGCGGTGGCAGGGATAAAAAGATGGACCCCCAGCCCGCAAAAAACCCCGAAAAAGTGCGGAAAACAAAAATTACTCCCATAAAACTTTTTTTTTTCGAAAAAAGAAAAATTATTTTGAAGCCTACATGTTCACGAAAACGATGTGCCGGTGACTTTCGGCCACCCCAGCCACACCGCAGAAGCAGCTGCCTTTTGGCATTATTCATAAAAAAAAAAAGGAGAAAGGGAGAGAAAAAAAAGGGGGGGGGCTTTAACAGTAAAGTATAATGCTAATGCGATAATTAACTTGTACGCTATCATGTTTTTAGGAAAAAAACAGAACTCAAAACAGCAAGTCGATTTTCGACAGGACCAGTGCGAAACGGAGTGCACACTCCTTTCGGATAGAACAGTCCCCAAATGGCGGTCAGTCAGCCGGATTCTAGCCGGAAGGCTCCAGAGCTCCGAAGTACCCGGAACGAAGACAGACGGTACTACTTTCGTTAGAAATTCAGCTTAGAATGCCGCCGCCTAGAAGGCCCAAAATAGAACGGCGTTTTTGGAAGTTATGTTGAATAAAACAGGACACAGACATGGTGTTCCCCAAGCTGCAGGAACCCGAACACTTGGAAAACTTCCCGATACTGTTAAGAGATGGTAACAAAATAAGAAGTGCGTTTCCATGAGGTATAGATCGTTTTAACGTGGTTAGCGCTATATTGAGAGCGAGAGAGAAAAGGGGAAAGGGTTACCGCAGCTTTCCCCTCGTGGGTCGTTAGAAAGGATGAAAGTCCCGGATGAGAGGCTTCGCCGGTGTTGGGCGTCTGCATTGCCCGAACTTTGTTCGCGCTTTCTTCTCTGTTTTAAGCTCCCACACCTAATAAGAGCCATCGGCTTGGACGACGGCAGTCCCCCGGTCATCGTTACACCATTGCTCGGTTATAGGGTACACGACTAACGAAAGAAAGCGCCGAATACTGTCCAAGGACCTATGTAGCTTGCACGGAATCCGGCAAGGTGAGTGCGGCTGCAATGTCTTTAAGTTCCATCGCTTTCCACATGACCCCAATCTCCGGCAGCAGTGGGTTGAGTCCGTAGACCAAAAAGACGTTTCTCCAACGCCATCCTCTCGACTGTGCTCGGAACATTTTGTGAATGGAGCGCGCACCGAACGCTGCACCGCCGATGAATATGGGGTACGCTCGCAAGGTGCGTGCAAGTGTTCTTGTGATAATTGCTCTTTCCAGTTGTAACGTTTTGTAACAGAATTTAATATTGATATTTTGAAGTGTTTGCAATCACTCGAATTTATCAACGACAACACTTACTTGAAGGGTCATTTCTGCTGCCGTGTATGGCTGGAAATTGTCGAAACGTTAGTTCTTTCGGTGTTCCTCCTGAATCGCAATCTCCTGCGCGATACAAGAGAGCCGTGAACCTATGTTGACCGTCACAACGCGGCTAGATTCTTCAAATTTTCAAAATTAGTACATAATGTAGCTGGAAAGAAACCTTCAATTTCTGTTGCTGAAAGTTGAAACATATTCATGCATCGATGTTTAGAAACGTTGAAACATGATCATGCCTCGGTGTTTATAAACGTTTTATTTGAGGTTCCCGTGCCGATAAGTGTGTCTTTTGTCGAGAACTGAAAACAGCGAAGTCGAGATGGGCATATTGCCGGAGCGAGTTGATCAATGGTTCAACGATTCAACGATTCGAAATCGATGCATGAACATGTTTCAGCTTTCACCAACTGAAATTGAAGCTTTCTTTACGACTGCACTATCTACTAATTTTGAAAATAAGAAGAATCTGGTCGCGTTGTGACGGTCAACATAGGTTCACGTCTCTCTTGTATCGAGCAGGAGATTGCGATCAAGGAAAGCCGATAGAACTAACTTTTCGACAATTTCCAGCCACGCCCGGCGGCGGAAATCAGCCTTTAACTAAGTGTTGGAGTTGATAAAAATCGAGTCATTGTCAACACTTCAAAATATCAATATTAAGGTAAATTCAGTTACAAAAAGTTACAAGCTCACAAGAACACTTGCATGCACCTTTCGAGCGTACCCCATGTTCATCGACGGTACCGCGTTAAGTACGGTGCCCGCACCATTCACAAGACGTTCCGAGCACAGTCGAGAGAATGGCGCTGGGGAGAAGTCTTTTCGGTTTACGGACGCAACCCACTGCCGCCGAAGATCGGGGTCACGTGGAAAGCGATTGAGCTTAAAGATATTGCGGCCGCACTCGCCTTGCCGGATACCGTGCAAGCTACATAGGTCCTCAGACAGTATTCGCCATTATCAGTCGGTATTCGTGCACCCTATAACCGAGCAATGGTGTCCCGATGACCGGGGTCTGTCGTCATCCAAGCCCATGGCTGTTATTAAGTTTGGGAGTGTAAAACTGGAAAGAAAGCGCGAACGAAGTTCGGCCAAGTGCAGATACCCAACACCTGGCGAAGCCTCTCATCCGGCGACTTTCACTCGTTTCTAACGTTCCAGCAAGAGGGAAAGAGCCAGTAGCCCTTTCCTCTCTTCTCTCACTTTCAAAATGGCGCTGCCCACGATAAAACGGTCTTGATACATCTCTTTCCACTAGGGCGCAGCCATCTTGAATGTTGTCACTTCCGGTATGCGGTAAAAGATTGTTTTGATTTCTCCACGCCGCTGGAAGGTGTTAACGAAAAATGCGTCATTGTCACACACTCTTGTTTTGCCGCACCTATATTTTCTTGCATATTCCAGGTTTTATTGACCCGCATACCAGATATGGTACCCACGTGACTGAGAACGGAAGGAAACAGACGACCGACACGCGGAGTTGCTCTGTTTATCCAACGGGGCCGAAAGGCCGCGCATGCCGCAGAAGCTAAGTGGGCAGGAAGCGGCCAGGCATTCCGTGTTTTCGCCATTGCGTTGTGTGGCGTGCGCACCTTGTTTACGTTTGTTTCTCCACAGCCACGCAGAGGGTGGCAAAGCAGCATCCCTTGGCCAGAAAGGCAAGCGGAGGTCAGGAGGCGGCTTCACTCTTCCCATCCGCCAGGTGGCAACAGACCACCTGGTCTAGTCTGGGGGAACAGCTAGTTGCTACCCCGCGAGTACAAAGGTCGAACTCATGAAATCACGGGGTGCTTCATTTCTGGTTGGCTTGTTTTCTTAGTTGGGACGTTCACAGCCACCGTCAATTGAAACTCCCATAAAACTAATATGCTTACCTCTCATTTTTTGCATCGTAATTTTCGGATCTTCGCAATTATGTTGGATACGTATGCACATGGCATAAACTTTTGTGTGAGAATTTCTTCCAATTTTATCTGTCCACCTACGCATTGGTTGTAGCATTTTTCCAAATCATGTTTTCTTCATGCGATCCACTGAAAAATGCATCAACAATGGCGCTTGAAAGTAGAGCTGTATGACTATTCAAAACTTCGAACAATTTGCATTTGCTATTCAATTAAATTCACAGCACACTTCTACTGTTCGAAGTATTCCTATTTTACAAATATTCCAAAATTATGTATACCGTAAATCGCAGACAAAAACACGGGAACCCGCTATGAACTCGCTTCTTGGAGGTACCAATACCGCAGATCGCGCCGTTGATGCGCGATTCCCGCCGGACATAGCCTGAGATCCAACGGAAATCGGGGGGGGCGGCGAGGCGATGTTTCGGAATTTTTATGTTACAGATATTTAGCCAGAAAAATAGGATGGGCAATCTCTCGGAGGGGGCATCCTTACAGGATTTTACGGTAGTATTGTGTTCCAAACTCTGATATCTTGCAGCAAGCTTGCTCCACATGAAGCACCCCTCCTTTTCTTGTGTTTATAACTTAACAAAAAAGAAACAAGACACAGGTTTAGTATGCTTCAAAGGAATGTGGCCCACAGCACATGCTTCGAGAAGTTTTCAACATGACGCATTACCTCAATTTTCAGAATCAAGTCTGCTCAAGAGCAAAAAAAGAACTGCAGCTAGAAAAGCTGCGCTACCAACTCCAGGAGGTAGCATGCCTTGAGGACCGAGATGAAGACGCTTAGGAAGAAGTATGAAGCTGTGTACGTCACTCAGCAGAAGATTGTCAAAAGGTTTGAAAATATGTTTCATATGTTTTTGCTTTTCCCTCTTGGTCTAATTTGTGTTACATGGTTTGGGCTCAAGATACAAATATGCATGCACTGTATCAAATGCCCATGGTTGCTCACTGATTGAAGATATGAGTAGGAGTCCTTGCTAGAAACAAAGTCGGCTAAGGCTGTGCAAAAGAAAGCGCTGCATAAGCTGGCGCACAAGCAGAGTGGCACGTGAAGTCTAGTCTCAAGCACTCGTGTGCCTCAGGCTTGGCAGGCTTTTTTCTTCACAGTCTCAGCTAAGACACCGTTTCCTAGCGAGCCAACCCTCAAGTTGCTTGGATACTTTGTAGGTTGTTTGACACAAAGTCACTTCAGAGTGCCAGCAACTAGTCACAGTTATTGTGTGCTACAAAGTACTGCTTTCACAGTGTAAAGTTAACACAGTAGATGGTGTGGATGGGGCATAACTACACCTCAGGATGGCTCTTCGAGTGATTCAGTGCAAGGCGCCTATTGTAAGGTGTGCGAATTCTGGGAGACGAAACGAAAATCCCAAACATACCTAAAACATCTGAGGTTGGATAAACAAAGCCAAGTAGAGCACAGGCCTTTCCTACCATCTTGAAATAGTTCATTATATTGTTAGAATGATGCTGTTGGCAGCAGAAAGGACAGGGACAGTACATGATAGAATGCACAAAGGCTTAATTAAGGCCGGGCCAGCACGTGGGGCCTGAGTGAGAGGGTCCCGCGTGCCACTGCCCCAGTGTCATCTTCCCCTTCCCAACAATATAAACATACAGTAATTGTGTTATGCCCTGGGTTAGTAAAGCTAGTGGCACTTTGCGCTAAGCCTATTACGGTGTTCTGTATCACTCGGTATGTAACGACAGCATGCAACAATCCTTTCTTGTCGTAATGCAATAGCGCCGCAGCCATAAGGGCGGACGTCGCTTTGCTTTTGAACAACGGTGTCACTGTGCGCTGAACCGAAGTGGTTCGGTACATCCTCGCCGTCTTCTGCTCATCTCCTCCTCTGTGTGAATGCTCTTGAGAGGTGCACAATCCATGGACCGCCCGATTAACCCCTCTGTGGATCGGGGTTGGCGCCGCCGTCACTGTCGGTGGCTTTTTGGACGTAAGGACTGGGAAAGAAAGCACACTAAGCGGGAAACTAATATGTGTGTACCTATGGGAGTCTGGCGGGACCGGTGCTTCTGAATGTAAAAGCTGAGAAAATATCAAAAGCGGGAACGTACCAATGAGGTTCCACTGTAACTGGGTACAGTTTGTCAACGTATGACAAAAACTGGCAGTCTAGGAGAAGTGAAAGTTAGTGCTGCACTATTTCTGATTGCGTGCCATATGTCTCAAGAACATGGCACTAAAGCGAATTTATTTGGAACTGGATATTTGATTGTGACTTACGCGATTGATGCGATCCTCACCGACTATCGTCTTGGTGTCTTCCTTTTGGCATTTTCTAATTGTCACATTTGCCCTGTGCCGAGTTTTGGTTCTCCACAGAACGAAAGTTTGAGAGAAAAGTGTTTTGCTTTTCCAGAAAGCAAACTTTTTGAGTCAGCTCTGTGTCTTAAACTTAATGGAGATGTCTTTTGAGAAGACCCGCTCGTCTGTGTGGCTTCACTGCCGGGCAGGAACCGCCGTTTAGTGCCGTACTTGCTTGGCGCAGGGTGGAGAATGTGCTGCACCAGCTGCATCGCTACGTGCCCGTCCTGTCGGCCGCAGAGCAGTCGATGCAGACGGAGCTGAAGGGCATTCAGGAGCAGCTGCGGGACATGTCCTCTTCCCTGGAGCAGGCGCAGCTCAAGCTCCGTTACCAGGAGCAGAGCAGCACCGGACAAGACGATGACTCGGCCGGCCGCACCGCTGTGTCTCCGTCGCCCTCGCTGAGCAACACCCAAGTCGAGCACATCCGGGATGCTCTGACGCAGGAGTGGGTACCGCCTAACTTGGTTGTATTTTGTGTGTTTGTTTATGGTTGAGAAGTCAGCCGGGCAGTTGGGTGTCCTCTACTATTCCAATTCCAGTGATCTCTCGTTATAACGAAGTCAACGGGACGGCAAAAAAATTCGATATGAGCAGTAATTCAATAAAAGCAGTAGAGCCGAACAAATAGTGCCAGCAGCCTTCCAGATGGATGGGAACACTGAGGAACACTTTGACCGTATATTTAATCAAACAAACCTTGGTTATGAACATCTCATGGCAGCTCCACCGGGTAAAAAATATATTGAGGTGGAGTTTGCCGATAATTTCATCCGGGCATCAGTTCTCCTTGAACTGCTCCAGGCATCGCAACAACACTGTCACCACTGCTGCACTCCACTTTGTTTTGAAGCAGCCGTAGGGTGTTTCGCGATCTCCGCAGTCATCGACATTTCCTGAGGTGCCTCTCTGACGTCGCTTGGTGTTTACCCTGGCCACACCCAAGGGCTACTATCGCAGCATCCGTGGCGGGAGCAACAACGGGAACGTCTGCATCGACGAGCGCGAACGAATCAAAGTTATCCTTGGTGGCTTTGCCAACATGTTTTCACACACTCCTGTGGAGATCGTTGCAGCTATGCAAATCGTGTGCCGGCTCGGCATGCATGCTCGTGGGAGAAAATCCAACTTGTTCAAAACCAGTTGACGATCTTTTGTCTTCGTGTCGCGGGCGCACTTTCTCCTGCATGAGAAACTTCTCGAACCCGTCCAATATGCCTTGCTTGTTCTGCAAAATGGTAGACAGTATCGAATAGCCGATGCCAGAATGTCGAAGTCTTTGGCGATTTGGACTTGGCTGGCCACTCTCAACCTCGCAGATCTAAGCGACTTTCGGTAAACACTCCCAATCTCTCATACGAAGCACGTGTGTGTGTAGTACGCCGCAAGTTTGCCCGCGCAGACGCGCTCGTCGGGGGCTTCTGAAGGGATGATTTCCTCCGGGCTCCATCGCTCTTTTGACCTGATTCCGACAGGAGTCTGGCAGCGTCGGCCACAGGCGCCGTGAGTAGTGTCACAATTGATGCAGCTCCTGCTGCTCCCTGCCCGCATCCCCGTGTCAGCGCATCGGCATCGAATGCGGTGCTCTGCCAGCTCTGTGCGCTCTGCCCTCCGTCACCCGTTTACTCCGTTTTCCCAGTTTGCCATTTGCCTCAGTGGCGAAGGGGAGGGAATGCAAGGGTCTCCGTGCATTTCCATGTAGGCTTGCATGCTTTCGGCACCTCGGCCTTTGTAATAAGCATGGTCGGCCGCCGATACACTTGGAATAATCTGGTTAAAAATGCGTGCCTTTCGGTCGGGACCACATTGAACTTCGATAAAAGCAATATTTCGAAAAAAGCTATTTCGTTATAACAAGAGATTACTGTACTTCAAGGATGCTAATGTGACTGTTTTCATATTGCAGGGGAGAGCTCATCAAGGAGCTTGTGCAGAAGGTGACTTGGATGAAGAAGGAGCTGTCCATGTGAATGTGATATATTTTAAAATTGCATGTGCAAAATTATGTATAAACTTGTGAAATACTATCGCTTGTGGGGCTCAAATTATTTAAACCACTCTTTTTCATGCATCTGAAGATGAAAAAATCTTGGTTCTTCTATATGAAAAGGAATGCTCTATTTCAATGTAAAAGTCGTCCACTATTGGTCATATTGGTATTGACAGAAACATTCATGTGAATTGGCTTGTCTTGGCTCACTCTGGAAAGGCTTGATTAGTTTCTGCTTTAATCCAAGGAAGTGCTACTACTGAATCAGTACAGCACAGTCATATGATTTCTGCTTTGAGAAGGAGAAACAATTATTTGCTTCAGAAACAAACTCTTCATTGTGAGTAGCTTGTTGGAAATAGTACTGCCGTGACAAAGCTGTGAAGAAGACGGGATAATGGCAGAATGAATTACCTTGACCTTTGTCGCAACAGACGTGCGCCCAACTTCCCTCCATCCTACGAGAGAGGTGAGGCGGTGGCTTTGCACCTCGTCTACCAGGGAGCAGGACCGCTGGCGCAAAGATGTACTCCGATAAGAAACTGAAATCGAGAAACGCGTCCATATACTATAACATTTTTTCAAAATGCCATAAAATGCTGCCCCTGCCTTATATCTTTATAAAATTAGTTGATTTAGTGGTTTTTGAAGAAGCTTAGCAAGTTTCTTATTTAAACCATATGGTTATCTTCACTACTTAAGAAGTTGATTAGTACATTTTAGTTAATTATATAGCTAATTAGTATGATTTTGTAATCCTTAAAGTCCGTTGCTGGCAATCCGTTCCCGGAAAGAGCTTTTTTTTTTTCCAACCACCCTATTTTTAGGGAATTTGTAAAGCCTTTGTTGAAACACGTCCACTGTATTGCATCTACCACTGGTTCATACAACAATACAATATGGTGTCCAAAAGCAGCTATGCAACAATGGAAAATCAATAGCAGAGGACTATGTAAAACATTTAGACATTCAGGTGCATTAAGTTTGACTTCCAGGTTAAGCGATCAGGCTAGTTCATCAGCTTCAAGTCGGGAAGCAAACCTGCATTAGCAACATGCTTACCATTCTCATAACTCCAGGGTGTCTAGTAAATTACCATGTAAAAGGGCAAAATACAAAATTCCTGAGGTGTGGGTCATATTTGTGAATCGGGTGTAGGCCAAGACAGCCCCAGACACAATGGTCCTGAACAAAATGGTCCCAACTGAATTTTTCAGTACTTTGGATGCTTTTTAGTGTTTTACGGCTACTGCTGGAAAGTTTAATCGAACACATCCCCAATGAAGAGAAGAAAATTAATTATAGTGGAGAACTTCGCATCATGCTCAATTCAGTTTTTTAATGTATCAAAAATATTTTGTGTTATATTTGGAGACTTGCAGAGCCTTAGGGCTATCCATTAAATTTCTACAATTCACGAGTAGCTCCATGGCTCTAAGTTGGCCGAAATTTAGCGACCTACGTGTCTCATTTAAAATGGTCACATATTCTAGCATTTTTTAAGTCTAAAGTTAGGACAATATGTTTTGAATGCAGAGAAGATATGCACATACTGCAATCTTTTGATGGGGTGTTAAGGATAACCTTATATTAATGCGGTGCACTTTTCATGTGGGCAGGATCACATTTCTCAAAGAATACAAGTAGTGTTCTACCTGAAAACGAGAGATATGCGAATATTTCAAACCAAGTGATTCGCAAATAGTATTTGCTATTCGATTCGAATTGCGGCACACTTTTCAGAGTTTTTCTAGTACCGTAATGAAAATTACAAATAATGTCTTCCGAATTTTCCGAATTCTTGCGTCAAGCTTCACTGCTTCGTACCTGTGCTCTGGTGCGAAGCTTCACCCTGTCGCGCCGCGTCCCGCGTCTCCACACAGCATAAGTAACAAAACACGAAAATATATTTTTTAAAAAAAGAAAGAAAAACGGGAAAGCGAGACGCATAAAAAAATTGTTAAAAAAGTTAAGCAATCAACAAAAAAAAATGAGACGTTTACAACACCCTGTAACGCCGAATTAGAGCCCAGCTCTTGAGGAGGAGGGAAAGGTATACCTCACCTCATCCTCCCTGCCACTCCTCGTCCCCCTCCTCCCCTCAATCTTCAAGCTCCTTCCCTCCCTCCCCTCCTTATCCTCTTCCCTTCTCCTCTTCCCCTTCTCCCCGCGCGTTGCATCATGGGGCATTTCCCATAATGCACCGCGCGGTTACGCCGACGGCGACGCCGCTCATGCCGGAAACGGGCGCCCAAGAGCTGCGCTCTAAAAAAAAGCTGACTAAATTCAAACAGCAAAAAAAAAAAAAATTGGGGGAAAAAATAACAACAGGCAATAACAATAACGTCAAAAGAAAAAGGGTAAACAAAGGTAAGGAGTTCGAAGTGCGATTGCACAGCCGTTGTTGTCAACACACTCGACTTGCCGGACTTTTTTTTTTTTTGCTAGTTTTATTTTGGGGCTAGGGGAAAGGGCGCTGGGTACCGTTCCGACAGCAAGCACTTTGCAAACGTTCCCTGCTCTCGTTACGCGCGCGCGCGCGCGTGCCCTTTTCATCTTGCTTTTGCCATCCTCAGCTTCTTTTTTTTTTTTTACTTTTTATGGTGCTTCTTTTCTTAATGCGTGTATGCTGGCTTGGCGGTCTGCCAGCCCCGCAACGCAGGTGATGTGCTTCACCACCGGCGCAATCGGATCGCGGGAAAGGCAATGGGCGGCCGGGCTTCGTTCGGTATATCGAGTGTCCCCGCCATGGGAGTTCGATACAAAAAGACAACGCTCGTATTACATGTGGTTTTCAAGGGGATGTTTCGACTGTTTGGTAAACAATAATTCGAAATACCTGAGTGTGATATAAACGGGCTCAACTAGTCTGCGACCACATCATTGACACCATCGCCTCTGGTGACCTTTTCGTGACGGGTGCCACGCAAAAAAAACCCTTCTCAAACTTCCATTGTTTGTTCCCTTAACACAGAAAGTAGAGGTTTTATCACAGTTGCAAGCTCTCTTCCTTTCTAAAATAGCAGATCGCTAGAGTGGCAGATGGCCAGGAATTTGATCGGAATGCTGGGATCTTCATGACTCGGGGACAGGGGTGAGGAGAAAGGATTGGTTGACATTTGAGGGGAGGCTGGGGTCCCCTTTCTGCTACACCTCTGGGTGCAAATATTCACAAATTGCATTTGATACCCGATTCAATGTGCTGCACCCTTTTCTACTGCTAGTGGGCGTGCAAGCTTCGCTGCTTTGCACCAGGATGCTCAGAGAAACGGTGAGGTGGCAGAGCATCTCAGTTGGCTTAACGATTGCAGTTGAACCCCCAATTTTGAAGGTCAGCACTGGAAAAAGAAACGTGAACCTTTCTCAAATAAGGTAATCAATTGCTTTCCTTGGGTGTTGTTTTGCCCCACTTGTCTTATCGCGGCCTTTTTTTCATGCGACATGAAATGTTTCTCATGCAGTAGAAACTGCTTTTTGTAGCGTGAGCTACACTGGCCGAGGTTGAGCAGTTTCGCGTGGCTCCTGGAGAGTCGTGCTACGGACGTGCGAGGAGCAGTGGCGTCACACGGCGCACAGCTGGCGCGCCGGAGCCGCCGCCTCCGCCGTTGCGCGCTCCGCTGCCGCCGCGCGCGCCTCGCCGGTCTGCGCATTCCAGAGGAGTGACGTCATAGCCACTGCAGACGCACCGCCGCCGCGTGCCCAGCTGTGCGCCTCCGTTGCGCAGTAGCCAAGTCTGACGCAGCACCGGAGCTGCTTGATAGCGCCTCTCATTTTGTGCGCATGCGCAGAGGTATCAGTGGCGGTATACATATAGCGGGGCGTTTCGCGCGAGTTGTGGTATAGCCATGGAGAACGGAGAGCGAAATTGCTGCTCAGCGGCGCAGAAAGAGCGGAGAAGCTTAACTGAGTTAACTCATCGGATCCCGAAGTAGTCACATAATGCGTATACCGTATGTGTGTCATAGAAGCAGCAGTAAGCATGATAATCAAGCTAATCCTAGACAACCGGCGTAAGCTAAGAATAACCAGCTGAACCTAAGCTGTAGGTTTACCAACTCTTCAATGAAGGAAGTCGGGACGAGGGGGGGGAGAGGGAGGGGCGGGGCGGTGCAGGCGGTGCAGCGGAGGGGAAGGGAGATTCAAAGCGATTTATACAAATGATGATGATAACAAGCGCCCGCCGCGATTTATGACTTGCCATTGCTCTTGCATGCTAAAGTGGCTAAAGCCTCGCAGCGAACACTAGACACCGCAGCATTGCTTCGTGTGAACTTCGTGTTTCGCAGCGTGGCGCGCATCGTTGGGCGTACGTTGAATCACATATAAGATTTTTAACTGGACCGTCTGGACCAAATCCGGGACATAAAGCTGTCCCGACAGGGACGATGTGGGACTCGGGACGCTCTATAAAAAATCGGGACAGTCCCGCAAAATCCGGGACGGTTGGTAGCCCTAGAGCTAAGCCACTGCAATTTTTTCATAGGTATGTTTGCTGAAAACAAATTCCAGCTGCGAGATATGAGTATCCAAATGTAAAATATACTAAATGATTTGCATTAAATTTTTAATATTAATTTTCAATTTGGGTGTTTCAGAGAACTCAGGCCAAATTGCTCCTGCGAAAACTGCTCGTCGCAACGAAAAGAGGCTTGTGTCGTTTTGGTCCTGGGCCAAGGGCGCATTTAGGAAAATTATTAAGCAGTCCGCGATAATTAAGTTGTTAACTATTTTGCGTAATTAACTTTTTAATATTGTGTTTAGCGGCATGGTTTCAATTAGAAAATTGTTTCAGCATCGTCGAAAAACACTAAATCAACAAATTGCAGAACGATAGTAGGCACGCGAAGCATTTTACTGCTTCTGAAAAACTGCACAAATTCGACGGGTTTTAAGTTTCGGCTTTGCTATCGGAGCGCATCTCCGCCTCGACGGTACCGCGCCCCGTGGAGAGATAGTGCAACCAGCCTCCTGCTGCGTCGCGCGATGACAGCGCAGCAGAGGTTGGTTGCACTATCTCTCCACGGGGCGCGGTACCGCCGGGGCGAGATGCGGTCCGATAGCAAACCGAAACTTAAAAACCCGTCGATTTTGTGCGGTTTTTCGGAAAGCCGTAAATGCTTCGCGTGCTTTCTATCGTTCTGCAATTTGTTGATTTAGTGTTTTTCGACGATGCTGAACAATTTTCTAATTGAAACCATGCCTTTAAACACAATATTAAAAAAGTTAATTACGCAAAAATAATTAACAACTTAATTATCCCGAACTTTAATAATTTTCCATAAACGGGCCCCTGGCCCAGGACCAAAACGATTCACAAGCCTTTTTCGTTGCGATGAGTAGTTTTCGCAGGAGCGATTTGGCCTTATGAGCTGTGACAATTCCTGAAGTGGCCCTGTGAAAGCAATGTTTGCTTACCTGTGCACTCTAGTGGCTGCCGTCACTTTCAAAGTACTCCCCTTGTGAGGCTGTGTACTTAGTGAGATGATGGTGCTATTGCTGAAACATTCTTGGAATTCATACCTTGAAGCATTGCTATCACGTTGTACATGATATCAGAAATTGTATGTAAGCAAATCTTCGTTTTTTCAGGCTATTTCTTAATTTTGAAAAGAGCTACAGATTGCAGATAAAGAACAGATTGTCAATTTTAATGTGTTTTCTTAGCCACAAACTTGTAAACTCACGGATCCTGCGTAGGGACATTGTCAGGTTGTAGAATACAAAAGAGATTCGAGGCATCATCTTTGCAGAACCTTTTTGCATTTCCAAATCCACGTGGTTATCGCGTTTCGCACTGTCTCCCCAGCTACTTGCATCAGTTGTCGCACACCTAATATTCATTCTGACAACCTCCTATATGGTTCCGAGAGCCTCCTATATACTTCCAAAGCACCTCTGTCCAGATTTGCACGAGTCCTTTGCATTTTTGGCTGCCTACTTCCAGAGTCATTGTGGACACATTCTCGACATTCCTCGAACAACCTATGCCACTCAGAAACTGTCAAATTCTTCGTAGTATGCTGCTCACCATAAGGCATTGTGAATAGGGCTATTGTTTCACTGGCACTTTTTGCCAATCCCTGCAAAACTTGATATGTTCATCCGGCAGATTCCTGTCGCTCATTTTTCACTAAGAGTGTAATATCAGCATGTGAAATTCCTCTGGTGCTCAGAAGTGAATGACACTCCTTTCCAAAAAGATGATCGGCGCATAGGTGTATATGCTGCATGAATTTCCATATAACTATGTGTGGGTGGCACAAAAAATGAGAGGGCGGGAAGGGGGGGGGAAGGGGTGACATATGAGAGGCCGTGCCTTGTCCACTCGTCCCAGATGTGTTGTTTGTGGCAGCTGGAGATAAGTCCACGGGCTTGTGCCGCATGACAATGGCGGGTGCACATGAAACAAAGTTTTTTAGGGAAGAAGCACACACAGATGAAAAGAGCCGACGGCACGCCTCCGTGGCTGAGGTGAGCATGTTCGCGACGTCATTGGTGCGAACACAAAGAAAGCAACCAATTGCCAAAAAGAAGAAAAAAAAAAAGAAAAGAAAGACCTATAAAATTTTTTAAATGCCAAATTAGAGCGCAGCTTTTGAGGAGGAGGAGAGGAGGGTACGGAGGGAAGGGTATGCCCCTCTTCCTTCCCCGCTAAATTTAGCGGGAAAATTTTACCCTCGTGACATCACGAGGTAAATTTAGCAGGAAAATATTTCTGCCAAATTTAGCAGAAAATTTTTCCCGCTAGCGAGAATATTGGCAATGTTAGATGCGTGTGACGTCACGAGGGTAATGTCGTGATGTTACCCTCATGACCCCTCGTGACGTCACGTGGGACGCTATTATGGGAAACGTCCCATAATCCAACTTGCGGTTACGCCGCCACCGCCGCTCAAGTTGGAATTGGGCGCCTAAGAGCGAGCTCTAAAAGAAGAAACCAACTGCGCCTCCGTGGTTAATTCAACAGCTTGTTCACCAAGTCATTGCTTTACCCCTCGAGATAAATAAGAAAAAATGAAAGACGTTTACAAATCTTTGTAATGCGAAATTAGAGTGCAGCTCTTGAGGAGGAGGAGGGAGGGTATTCAATTCAGTTTCTCCGCTAGATTTAGCGGGAAATTGAATTGGTGTTGAGTTCACATGGCGTAAATTTTTCCTGCTAAATCTAGCGGAGAAACTGAATTTGTCCGCTAAATGTAGCGGAGAAATTGAATTTCCCCGCTAAATTTCGCGGGGAATTGAATTGGTGTTGACGTCACGCGACATAAATTTTCCCACTAAATCTAGCACGGTTACTCCGACGCTGCGAAATCCAGAAATGGGCGCCTAAGAGCTGCGCTCTAAAAAGGAGCCACTAGCCCTTCCGTGGCTGATGCGACAGCATGTTGGCCACGTCATTGGTGTACACCTCGAGAGACGTTACTTCCGTGACCAAGTGTTTGTGATGTCGACTCGCAACTTTGCACCCCCGCCAAGCGCAGAGGAAGATAGTTCTATGCCAAAAAAGAAGAAAATTCACAGGGTCTCTTTTGTTATCTTTAAGACGACTTGAAGGCAAAAGCCCAAGCGCCGATCCAGGTGATACCGAACCTCCGAAGACAGCGCGCTCCCTGAAGACAAACTTTTGGCGCCGTTAACCTCATGGCATGTCGCATGCCTGATCTTCACCACTGCCCAAGCGAGTGTCCTCCTCTCCCGCTGGGTTTGCGCTGCTCGCCAACACCGCCGATTCTGGCACAAGTAATGCCATCTTGTGGTTCGGTGGCAAACCGTGGGTTTTGGCACCTTTCGTGTCGCCGACGTGCTTTCGTACCTTTCGTGTCGCCGACGTGTTTTCATACTTTTCGTGTCGTTGACATGTTTTTGCTCAAGGACTTTGAAGGTCGACTGAACGGTAAGACATATAAGGCTTTTTCCTTAAAAAAGAAAGAAAAAAAAGGAGCCGACGACGCTTCCGTGGTTTACGCGACAACATGTTCGCCGCATCATTGGTGTACACTTCGAGAGGTCACTTTCGTGACCAAGTTTTCGTGATATTGACTTTCTGATGTCGATGCAACTACCTATACCCTGTTGCAGGTAAAGAAAAACAGGACAAGCTGCTCCCGCAAAACTTTCCACTCTTGCGGCGTGAACATAAGAACGCGAGAGAAGGCGATTCCCCCTCTCCCCCTTCAGTGTTCGCTCCACTAGAGTGGAGGGTTTTACAGGAGGAGCTTGTCCTGCTTTTCTTAGCCCGCAACCGAGTATAGCGAGACTTTCGCTACCCCTAGTAGCTAGAAAGTTTCAGCCACCACAATGGGATGTACAGCGCAACTAGCGACTTTCCAGATGTGCTGTGCATTCAGAGTTCTTTGACCTTCCTTGGAAGTTAACTTTTTTTTCTTGTTCATGCTGCATATCCTTTTTGCGTCATCTTACACTGTGCGAACCAAGGCTCGTGGCCCGAGTGCACGGTGTTCGATTGCCTCTCATTCAAGCGTTCCTGCTCGGCATTCAAGGAAACAATTGAAGGTAACGTCGAACGGCCATGACACCAATGAGAACTGTTCTCCACCAAGGTATCTCAAACCCCGGAGGGCCCTTCTTGACCTCCGTCAAAAATAGCTGACCGGGCTAGGGTGGGAGACGAATCAGTCACATACATTCCCTTGCTTTGGTGCTGAATGAAGCCGAATAAGATCTTCTCAAAACAAGTTTCTCTTGGATTTCGTCCGATTGTCGTAAAGTGACCGTCTTCAACAGTTGGCTGGCTGTCCTGCATTAGTTAAGTCGTTTCTCAAATAAATTGTTTGGATATTGTGGCATCGTACGGTACGTACATCATTCGAATGTTGAGACTTGAGTTTCATGCGAGAGGCTCATCGTATTTATTGGTAAATGCGTAATCTTTGTGTGACAAATACCTATGCTTTTTGACTACCGTGTTGTACAAGTTGGAAGACGTCCGGACCTGCTTGTCGACAAAGGTTTGCCTGATCCATTGCCCCAGCACTAGTCTGATATTGCGGTTACGGAGGCTGCAGCTTGTGAAATCCACAGCCCGCTTAGTTAGGGTTAGCAGGGATGCCGAAGAGGCCAGCCTTGAACCCAGCAAATGTGCTTGGAAAGCATTCTCTTGTCCCTGCAGGGTCGAGTCTTCCTTGGAATAGTGCATATGGACAGATTCTCAGATAAGCGCAAGTTGCAAGACGTCTGGACCTGCTTGCGGACAAGTGTTTGTCTCATTTATTGCCCCAGCATAACGCTGTGGCCATTCCAGGAATTAGATTGACCTTTCCAAAAAAAGCTGCTGCAAGAGAAAACTGTATTAAAAAAAAAAAACACAAGTCCAAGGTTATTTTTTTTTTTCCAAAAATAAGTTGCTGCACATGCACGAAAAGTTGCTAGCACCCATATTCAGGCTGCAAGCAAATAGGCGTGCGGACATCCTAAAGGCTGAACTCCATGGGACGAATATGCTGCGAAAAATCGACGAACTTTTTGCCTGGCGACTTTTGCTCTGCACGTGGAATCATTACAGTGGCTGCTACGTCGCGCGCAAAGCGAGAGTGCCGTTGGACGACGTTTGTCAGTTATTCGTCGCATAATTCGCTCTATGGAGTTCAGCCTTTAGACACACATTGTACTAGGCTGCCAAAGAAACAAAACATGTGTCATGGGTCACCTTGTTTATCATAGTGCCAGCGAACTGTATCGCCTAAGGGTGCAAGAATTTATTTTACGAGAGTGCATACTACCTTGAAATCCCGTAAGGGCGCCCTCCCCCAAGAGATCGCCCATCCCGTTTTTCTGGCTAAATATCTAACATAAAAATTCCGAAACATCGCCCACTCCCCGATTCCCGTTGGACGTTAAGCGATGTCCGACGGGAATCACGCATCAACGGCGCGATCAACGGTACCGGTGTGTCCGAGATGAACACGCTAGTTGTTCCTGCATGTATATTGCATTGTGAAATACGAATCTGCTGTGTTCGCGATTTGCGGTATAGGTTCCAGAGTTCGTAGCGGATTCCCGCGTTTTTGTCCGCGATTTGCGCGCGCGATATCGATTTTTGGGTGTAAGTAACGCGAGAGTTGTTCCCGCGTGTATATTGCATCGTGAAATGCGATTCGGTTGCGTCCGCAATCTGCGGTATTTGTTTCCGTGACATGCGAGTTTGTAGTGCATTCCCGCGTTTTTGTCCGCGATCTGCGTGCGCGATATCGGTTTCCGTTACAGGCAAAATTGTAGTGGGTTCCCGAGTCTTTATTGCACCATAAAACTTCAATCTGCTGCGTCCACGATCTGCGGTATCAGTTCCCGTGAGATGCGAGTTCTCGGCGGGTTTCCGCGAGTGCTTCGCACCGTCAAACGCGAATCTGCTGCATCGGCCACTTGCGGTATCCTTTCCCGTGACACAGGAGTTCGTAGCGAATTCCCGCGTGTTTATCGCATCGTGAAACGCGTGTCCGCGATCTGCGGTATCAGGTCCCGCGTCACGTGGTCTGTAGCAGGTGCCCTGGCGCTTATCGTTAATTTTGGTAAAGTTTTGCTGTGGCATCCCCAAATATAGCCCACCCCATTGTTTTTCGCCATTTATCTCTTCATTTTGGGTAGGCGTCCTTACGGGATTTTACGGTAGTTTAGATTTTGGTCAGCCAAGACGCATACTGCCGGACCCGCAGCCAGTGTTGGGAAGTACTTCAAGTACATTGTACTTAAAGTACTACTTCAAGTAGGTTTAGGAAACTTATACTTTACTTGAAGTACATTCTCTGAGTATGTACTTGTACTTTACTTAAAGTATTTGTTCTGGTACTTTCTGAGGAAAGTACAATTCCAGACTTCAAAGTACATTCTCTAAATATGATTTTGTTAAATTTGTATCATGAAACGATGCTTTGTCAACTCCGAAGAAATACTGGGAGGGATATTCTACTCTCACCAGAAACGTGAGCAGACGGCGCGTCGCTCCGTTTGTTCTGGGGGCGGCTTTCCGATAGCTTTTTTAACTCGCTACTTCTCGGTCGGTCAGTGCAAGCAAGGAGGTGTAAAACATTAGGAGAGCAAAATTAATCACAGTGTAGCACCTGAAACTGTGGTGCGGAAAGGTTAAACTTTCAAGTCGAAGAAAAAGACAACAGATGGAGAACGTCGCAATGTTTCGCGACATTCTCTTTTGTCTTTTCCTTCGACTTGAAAGTTTCTATATTTTTGCACCCCAATCTCAGGTGTCACATTATGATTAATTATGACCATTTGCTTGCGAGGACATTCCTTTATGAGAAAATTGCTTGCGAAAGCGTAGGGGGCGGACGTCATGCTCTCTCTTAGTGTAACCCCTTGGGTGCAACAACTAGCGCAAGCGGCACCAAATTCACAAGAGGAACTTCTCAATTTGGCTAAGTTCCTGAAAAGAACTACTCTGTGGCCACTTGACTTTATCAAATATTTGCCGCTGTTTTTGAAAATAGGTCATGCACCCCTGAGCAATGCATACCAGTTAAGAAAATCACTGTATAGGGGAATAAAAGGGCATCATGAAAGATTGTGTTAAAATATTTGTACTTTACTTTGAAAGTACATTGTACTTATAGTACTTTACTAAGTACGATTATGCGTCCAGTGTACTTACTACTTTACTTGAAGTACACCACGTCTCATTTACTTTGTACTCTACTTGAAGTACCTTTTAGATGTACTTTACCCAACACTGCCAGCAGCATACATTTTGTCACGGGCAAGTCAATTTTGTGTGCCTCCGACGAGTTTTCATGCATCCCCAAGCCCCACTCTGCAATCATCTTCCAGCCTCGAACCCAAAGTTCCCAAGCATTTGACACTGTACAGTAGGTGGTGCATTGCCGATCGCAAATCGTCACATCTTACAAAATGTTAGTGTGAGAACACAATCAGTTTCTCGCGCTAATTTATAATCAATTTTCATAATCTCATTTTGAATTTCAGCAGTGGAAAAACCAGGTCAGAAAATGCATTTAAAGTCCTGTAGCTAAAAATTGCTTCAATGAGAATGTTTTGCACTGCAAGTGCAGCCATCCTGTAAATAATGCTATGTAATCCACAGCCAAAAACAAAAACCCTACCTCCCTCCCCTCTACCAAAAGTCCGTCTTGGACATATCATGCCACGCTGTGCTTCTACTAACAAAAAAGAAAAAAAAAGCAAGCTTTTACACAAGGCCATGGACCACTAAAATGGATGGCTAAATTTAATTAAATCGCAGCATATAAAACAAGGCACTAATTTCCAGAAAATGCTATCTGTTTGCGAGTGCTAAAGACTCGCAGCTTGCCTGTACGGGTGCTTCCACATATCCACGGATTGCAGACTGACAAGATCACATTCTTCGTTATAAGGTTTTAATCAACATTCTTCGTAAAAGTGTACAATCAAGACATTGCACAGCACAATTGGGCCATGTAAAAAGGATCTAAAATGAGCTAAGGCTGTACACTGTTTTATACAACACTGCTGTCCATGGCATTCCCATTTGTGCCGCAGCTCTGCCCTCCGGCTCAAGGAGGCGCTGTTCGGCATATCGTTAGTTATGTACATGTATAACCTGCCAAGAGGTGGCGGCCTGGCGCCTTCGTGTACATATATGTATATATATACCCACATCTTCTTTTACATCTATATATGTATATTTCACTCTGCGTATGTATATGCTGTATATAACAGGCTAAGTAGATACACTTTCCTAACCCACGTCAATACAAAAGCGAGAAGTCGAATTCCCCGGTGCTGCAATTTTCAATTATGCTATGTACATGCACAATAAATAGAATGACACAGAAATAAAGAACTTGCCCTTGTCCTTAAATAGTGCACACACTCAAGTACAGAAGAAACTGGGGCCAAAAGGGGGATGCTATGTACAATAAAAACGGGGGTGGGGGGCTCCGCATACCCTCCGAAGCCGTACACACGCTGTTGTTATTTATATATTTATAGATATTTGGAGCCACGCAGTGTCACCTGTGCTTCAAGTACCCCCTCTACCACGATTGGTCTACTTTTCTCACCGATTTAGAGAAAACAAAAAGTAGAGCTGGATTCAGCCTGAACACTTTGAATCTTCCCGTACGAGGAATTGGGCAGTTTTCTCCTGATATGTCTGTCGACCGACGACAGCCGCGGCGAGCATTTGGGTCACCCCTCGCCGCATCGTGACCGGCTACCGTCGCCCTTCAGTGAAGATGCCTCCCACACGTGCAGACGGACCAGGTGCACCAACGCCAATGACTGAATGAACACGCCAGTTGAATCGCACCGGTGAGAAACAAAATGGGGGATGGAAAAAAGCTTTCTTCGACGGCGGCGTAACCGATGCGTGCAACGCTGAATATTAAATTAGGGTGCACGGGAGAAAGACAAACGGCTTGCCTGCTCGGTATGACGCCAAGAGCACGCACGTCGCATCGTGTGGGAGACGTGAATGCAGCTCGTATGGGCTAATGAGTCGAGGGAACCAAGACCAACAACAACCGCTCTTGTAGAGACTACCGCGCTCAAACACAGGAGAAACGGGCCAGCCTCACCACGCCAAGAGGCGCACCCTGTGCACGCAGGCTATACATATATTATGTGCATATATTAACAACACAATCGAAGCTTGTCCCCCCCACCGACGGAAATAATAATAATAAAAAAGAATGAGGATCTGCAAAGGACGAGACATTTACATTTGTACAAGTCAAGACACCGCAACCCTTTGAGATGATCTGCGAGCCACTGGCTCTGTGAGAAAAAAATGACGGCAGTAACCCCAGCAATTAACCGAGACACATGCAAAGCTGCTTTGAATGGAGCCAGAAAACCAAAGTGGCAACCCCGATTTCCTCCACCCACCCAATAACAAACGAAAGCGTGATTGACCTCATTTTTTCCCAGTCTTCCTCGCTGCGCATCGAACGAGTTGTGGCCCAGCTCCAGTTTACTCTTTTGTTTTCTCCCCTCAACTGCGCACGGAACTTCTTTGTGGCTCACTGGCACCCAGCATGCTTCCATTTTCCTCGCCATATTGCCTCGTCTGGAAGCTGCTAGGCAACGCGCATACAAAACAGTCCGTAACAGTGAAAGGAAGTCGGACGACAAACAACGCGTCGTCCCTCCGCCGAGGCAGAGAGAGACGGAAACAGAATCCTCGTGGCAGCGTCCACTGGCAAGACGTCGTCGAAGCCCTGTGGCCGTTAGATGATGATGAAGGGTGAGCGCTGCCCGGCGGAGGAAGGAAGGGGACGGGGAGAGGAGCCTCAGAGCAGCGCTTCCACGGCGTGGTACAGCTTCATGAGGTTCTGCATGTGCAGGGGCAGGCAGGACTGCCGGTCGTGGCTGTGCGGGTCCAGCGACAGCCACGAAAGGGTGTTGTAGCCTTCTAGCACGTACCTGCAATCCATATCAGAGGCATCAGAAAAACAGGAGCTCGCTACAACCACTTAGACATTGGTGTAAGTGCAAGTATGGCAAATTGACCCTACAAGATGCCTACCTGGGGAGTTTCTGAATCGAGAGACAACACAAAGCTACGTGGCAAGATATAGCTGCCAACCGGGCGCAAGTTTTCCAGATCAGTAAAATTCCCAGGTCTTTGTGTTAAAGGGAGAGGTCTAGACATTCCGGGCATTTTGCCCAGGCTGTGTTTCTGATCTTGGGTGCATACGCTATTTTCTCAAAATAGCGTGGGTACTTGGCCTTGCATTGCTCTTGCGAGGCGCAAAGTTAAGTTCGAAGCAAGAGCCAAGCATGGAATGACAGCTCTGGCTCCCTCAGGGGACCATCTGCTTTCGCTTAATGGACTTGAAAATTTTGCTCTCACTTATAGGTCAAGATTCTAGGTTGACCCCTAATTTTAAAGGAAAGTAACGAAAGTTAATAGTTCATTTGAATATATTCCGTAGTTCTCCACAGCCGTTCAAGTGCACGCTTTCTACTACACCCCGAGCTTCCTAGGTTAAATAAAGATTATCAATATCACATGAAATAAATTCAGGGTGTCTAGCAAATTATTATTTTTCAATTCGCTGACTTTTCCAGGTTTTCCCTGACAATTTAAGGTGAAATTCCCTGACCACTGTAGAGGCAGTTAACTATATAAGACCATTATAACACAGGGCATTGAGCGTTGAGCACTCTGAGGATCATTTTGCACGGGCTTAATCCAACTTGCATATTCAAAAATATTCGGATTTGTCCAGTCCGGATTAATTGAGCACTTTCTAGCCGCCGACATCGTCAGTGAAGAGGTCAATTCCGGAAACGCAATGAAAACACGACGCTCAACCACACACGTCAATGGGTAGTTTTAGAATAACGTACGCAATTTTAGCGCACGCTTAGCGCTAAATGTAGCGCTTGTATTAGCGCACGCGATGCAAGAGAGTTTTAGAATAGCGTTTCTCAGTCGCGACGCAAAAGCCCAAGCATCTCGCGCTTGCGACGCCACCAAGATACAGTAACAATTTTTATTTCACACACGAAATGCTGTAACTTTAGAAAAAAAAAACTTTTTGGTCCAGAGTAGCATTTTAGATTTGTTTAAACACGAGAATGCGACGCGAGCGGTTGACTGGTCCTGTCCGCTTGCGTCGCTTCGACGAGAGGTTTCGTGTACTGACCTTCGCACATCGTACCTTCGCTGAAAAATATTTGCGCGTCGCAAGCATCAAGTTGCCAGTGATCGTTGCCAAGCCGAGTACAATGTCGTCCCGTATTGAAAATCGCAGTCGCGAGGATGCCGCCGATGTTGCACTCAGCACGCCGCCAAAGCAGCCGCCAGCATAATCCTGGAAGCCGCCATTTTTTAACTCTGCTCGTCTTGGCTTTAGCCGCCCTGTCATCACGAATCCTCATTGGAGAAGCGCAAAGACTCTCCGTACGCCATAGGCGTATACACGCTATTTCCGAGGAATAGCGCACGCTATTTCTGAGGAATAGCGCCCACTAAAATTGCGCACGCAAAGCGCAAAACCTGGTTTGCATTTGGAGCATGCGCAGTGGCGACGACGCTATTTTTTGTGTATGCAAAGCTTTAGCGTGCGCTATTCTAAAACTCCTTAACAACTGAATGGCAGCATGGCCGCCAGATGCACACTTTTGGATACTTTCGGCTTAAGGCTTGGATTGGGTTAAGGGCTACGGCATTTTCCATTTGTTATTAAATCTAGTAGCTCTAACTGGATCTAGCCTAGTGTCGCGCTCTCAATCCAATCCAAGGCTTGGACTGGATTTGTCGGCTGTTCCCTTTGCATCGGGTAGCACACTCTACATGGGGTGCAGAGCCCGCGCTCCGCTCTAAGCAGAGTGGAGCACTGGCTCTGCCCCGAAGTCCTCAAGTCTTTGCTCAGGGCACTCGATGACGTTTCCAGCTCATTTTCCCTGACTGGGCTCGCTTTTTGACAATATCCCTGACAATTCCCTGATTTTTCTCGATAATTAAATTTCCCTGATGATTCCCGGTTTTCCCATGCTTGGATGGAACAGTGCGGATGAACCAGTCACACTCACATGCACACCAGAACCTAACCTAAGGTTAGGTTGTACCAAAAAGCACCACTCCCGTTTTGTTCCATGCTCTGAAGGGGTGGTTTATGCCATTCCCCTCTCATGCGGAAAACAGTATATCGGGCAGACCGGGAGGTGTCTCAATGACCGGTTACGAGAGCATCATTATAACATAAACCGAGTAATATCAGGGAATCTAGGTATCCATTGCCGAGATTGCGGGTGTTCAGCAGACCTGAGTAATTGCACTGTCATAGCCAGAAGTGGTAATCAGCTGACACGGGAGATCATCGAAGCTGAAGAAATAGCCAGATTGGATAAACAATGTGTTAGAGTATCATCCGTAGCTTTGTCAAAAAAAGAATTGGATTATCTAGAGATATCATCAAGGCACCAATAGTGATAAGAAATTTTTCGCTTTATTTTTATTTTCAAAAATTTAAAATTAATTTTTAATTCAATTTTTTAATATTTTTTTAGTTGTCTTTGCATGATTTATCTAATTATTAATTTTTAATGTGTATTGGCTATTTGGTCTCTGGTGTGTAAAAATTTAAATTGTTCTCATTAACGGCAAAGGTGAAGAATTTGAAGATTTGAGGAAGAAGAAATATAGATCTGAGTTGAGAGTCAGCGCTGCGAGTCTGTTTGCTTCTGGTGTGCATGTGAGTGCGACTGTTCATCCGCGCTGTTCCATCCAAGCATGAGTTACCAACTTGCCCAAGCATCCACATTATCGGCTTTCCCATTTTTCCCGGCCGCTAGACACCCTGAAATTGTGAAAGTTGCTTCCTTTGGGTTACAATTTATCACATTATACCTCTTTTAACCACAGTCCTCTTAAACGGAATTCGAAGGGACAGGAGAATTAGTTATATTTATCGGAAGTTTCATTTAAGCAAATAACATAACAAATGGTTAAATATAACTTTATTTCAACAGCATGAATGCAGCTACTATGGCCACCTAGAAAAAAGTGTTAAGATGGTTTGTTCGGCATTTTACAAGCACTTTTTTTGCAAAGAAGGTGCGCATGCCTCAGAAACCAGGCAGAAATTCTGCGCAACTTTCATGCTCACAGCCTTTTCTTCTAAAAGGGGCCCGCTGATCAAAAGATCTCGCAATGCGCACGCGTTTGAACCACAGAAAAAGAACATTCCCATATCCTCGTGCGGTGTCTTCTGCATCCGCTTTGTCTGTGGCAAAAGCTTCCCATCTTGATACAATCTTGAATCTTTTTCTTTCCCTTCGATATCCTTGAGAGCGTGGACCTCGAGATGCCAAACTTCTTGGCGATTTCAGTCTTTGAGAGATTGCCGCGATCCAGCTCTTGGATTATCTTCACTTTTGTTGCAAGCGAAAGCGCTTGGTGTGGTCGTTTTTTTGTTCCTTCCATGTCAGCCCAGAAGCTTGTAGCAGGAACTGGCAGCCACGACGGAGTTTCTGGCGACTGGCAAGCTAAATGGGACTACCGTGGCACGCAACAAGGAGTTGACCATGTTAACCCTAATGGCACGAAAAAAGTGGATTGAATTGTAGGGTTGTGCGAATAGTCGATTTTGAGTTTGAATCGAATTCAAAGCAAATAGTGATTTTGGCCAAATATTTTCGAATCGAATATCGAATACTTGCGGTTAAAAAATCTTGGCCGTTTTTAGACGGAAGTTTAGAGAAATACCGTATTTACTCGCATAATGAACGCACTTTTTTCCTCGAAAAATCGACGCAAAGTTGGGGGGTGCGTTCATTACGCGGGGTAAGATTTTTGCGTCCGTATTTACTCGCATAATGAACGGCCCTTTTATCCCGAAACATCGATGTAACTTCTTAACCCTTTGCGCGCGGCGCGCGACTCCAAAACCAAACTACGATGCGCAAAAAAAAGCTCCTCTCCATGTTTTCTTTCTTGCGCATTTCTTTCTTATTTGCTTGCACGCGACCCCAAAACCAAACTGCGCTGTGTAAAAAAAAAAAAAGAGAAAAGAAGCTTTTTTTTATGTTTCTTTTTTCTCTTGGTTCCGTGGACTCTTTTTTTTTGCCGCCTTTCGCAAGCTGTTTTGCTTTGCTTAGCCGGGGGGGGGGGGGCTTTTCTTTCTTATCTCCTTGCGCGCGACGCGCAACCCCGAAACTAAACTGCGCTGTGCAAAAAGGAAGAAAAAAAGAAAGCTCCTTTTTATGTTTTTTTTTCTTTTCTTTTGGTTCCGTGTTTTTTTTTTTTTGCCGCCTTTCGCAAGCTGTTTTGCTTCGCTTAGGCGAGGACTTCTTCGCTTCTTTTTCTTATCTCCTTCCGCGAGGCGCGCGACCCAAAGTCCAGACTGCGCTGTGCAAGAAAAAAAAAAAAGCTCCTCTTCATGTTTTTTTTTCTTGCTTCCGCTGGATTTTTTTTTATTTTTTAACGCCTTTTGCAAGGTGTTTTGTTCGCCCACGCTGCCCATGCATTCACGACCTCACTGCACCAGGATAAAAAAGTGCATTCATTTCGCGCGCGTGGGGAGGGGGTCAAAATTTTGACGTCCGAGTTGAGGGTGCGTTTATTACGCGAGGGAAAAAAAAGTCGAAATTTTGAGAGCCGACTTGGGGGGTGCGTTCATTACGCGAGTGCGTTCATTGTGCGAGTAAATACGGTACTTCCAAACTGGATTTTTCACGCTGTCGATTAGACTCCATCTTGCCAACCAACCTAGCTTCCGCCATTTTGACAATGCCGATGTCATTCACTCACTTTGTTGCCGTAATAATATAATATTCTTTTTCAAAATAAATGGTGTTTATGAGTTTTCTCGCAAATAAAAGTTTCTGAGCAATTATGCAGGTTATGAGAAATTTCTAAGGGTATTTATTTTATCCTAAACTTATTTTTCTCACTTTATGCCTGGACGCGTGGTGGTTAGAAAAGAGTAGGCATGGGCGAATAGAGGATTTTGGGTCCGAATCGAATTCGAAGCGAATAGTGATTTTGGCCGAATAATTTCGAATCGAATAGTTCGAATAGTACAAGCAACAAATACCACAAGATATGTTTAAACTATAGTTTTATATTTGCCCTTATTTGGTATTAGAAGTACTGTAATTGTTAATTTCAAGTGTATTGAGTTCGGGAGCACGAAATGGTCAAAATGGTCGGAAGCTTGCGCCACCTGGCCGGAAATCCAAGCCAGAGTAAGTCAAACCCGTTTATATCGAACTCGCAAAAAAACGTCTACCAGTTCGATATAGCGGGTAATTCGATATAAAAGTTTTAATGAATTTGACTCTCAAAAATCCACTTTCTGCTGAAATATTACACAATGAAGTAGTCTTGCATCTTCTGCTGCTTTTTCTTCATTGCATCCGCGATAACGATATTTTTCTACGCTATCGACGGACTCCAAAATGCTGAGGCCGCTGCCTTCTATATTCGCGCATTAGCGCCGAACTATGCCGAGAGCACGGAGCACGTCCGAGCAGGAGCACCTTCTCCTGCAGAGCGCCGTTTTGCTCTGCAAGTTGGCTTTCCCCTACAACAGGTGGCTGCGTTGGGGGAAGCCAGCTAGCAAAACAAGCTGGCTTTTTTTTTTTTTTTTTCCGGGCGGCTGCGTTAATTGTTTGGAAGAAAAATAATATTCTCTTTTGCGGACGGAGCGGGGAGAGGGAGCACGGAGCACCCTCTCTCCGCTCCCTCCGCAAAAGCTATATTTTCTTTTCTTCCCAGCAATCAACGCAACCGCCCCAAAAAAAAAAAAAAAAAAAGTTAGCGTGCTCTGCAAGCTGGCTTTTCCCCAATGCGGCCGCTCGCGTTGGGGGAAAGCCAGCTTGCAGAGCAAAACGGCGCTCTTGGCAGTTCGATATATCGGTAGCGGCTGCTATTTTTGTTCGATGCAACCATAGTTTTTGCTATATATTATCACTGTAACATTACTGTGCACAAAAATTGTCTCGATATAAGGAATAATTCGATGTAAACGGGTTCGATATAGTCGGGTTTGACTGTATTTAGAAAGGTCGAATAATTCTATATTGTCGAATAATTCGATATTGTCGAATACTTAAATTCGATTCGAAGCGAATGCCGAATAGAACAGAATTCGATTGGCTATTCGTAATAACCAAATATTCGCCAAGGGTGCTAGTAACCAGGGCGCCAAGATCGCCAAAGATGGCACCGGCGTCTCTGGAGTTTGTTGCTCGGTTTCTTTTGCCAGTTATTAAACAAAAAATTACTGAAATAACTACGATTAATATGTTCGAAAGTTCCCACCATAATATTTATACCGTTTTTGCCTAACGTGCAAGTATATTCTTGATTTTAGAAAACGTTCCTTTCTGGTTTTCAGACAGTAAACAAACTTGCGACCGTGAGTTTGCCAACATACTTCGCAAAGCATGAATATTACAACTGCTTTCGAAGCGAATATCGAATAAAGTAATATTCGAAACTACTATTTGAAAATTCGAATATTTGTACAACACTATTGAATTGCATTGGCTACAGCTACTTCGCTGTTGAATTTCCTCATGGTTGCGAGACTGCCGCGGGCTTTTTCAGATGTCCGCAGTGTAGTTTCGGTTTCTGTCCTGTTTCACCGAAGCAAGCGAAAAACGATGTTTCGATTAGCCTAAAATTTTTAGCATTACATAAAGAGGAAGCCAACCAAAAAGCCACCATAGTTTTATTTATCCGCTATTTTCGTTTTAGCAGAGTTTCGTTTAATGGGAGTCCACTGCAAATGGGGTTCTACTGTATAGGTGAAATAAATTTTGTTCAGAAGAGGGTAACTAATAGTCTCTTATTATGTAGCAGCCCCAGTAGCAAATGTAATCTTTCTTATCTGCACTTCAAAACATGGCAAAAAGAGCAAGTAGAGGCCGCATACATGGCGGGATAAAGATGGCGGAGTGGAGAGGTGGAACGCACGCCACACCGCAGAAGCGGTCGGTGCGCCTCGGAAAAAAGGGGAAAACCTTCTTTTTTAAAATATTTTGGTGTAAAGGGGGGTGCAGCCCTTACGTGCAATTATACGGTAATGTTGCTTGCAACCTTAATAGAACTGAAGCTGCAGCTGAGCAAGACAAAATTGTTCCAAGTTGTCTCAATCCGAAACAACTTGAGGATTTGATGACTGTGTGCTTGTGCCAGTCTCAGCCT
Organism: Ixodes ricinus; assembly: GCA_037355805.1. Taxonomy (NCBI): domain Eukaryota; kingdom Metazoa; phylum Arthropoda; class Arachnida; order Ixodida; family Ixodidae; genus Ixodes; species Ixodes ricinus. The sequence continues at coordinate 45,801 of JAZHYW010003808.1, read as the reverse complement.
CATGGTGTTAGACCTCCTCCAGCTTGCTTGCCTATTCACCATTACCCGAGTCACCCCTAAACAAGCCTGCGAGACACTCACCGCAGCACGTCTGTGGTCAACGTAGAGTCCAGGGGTGGTAGTTGCGCAAGTGAGGGTTCCCGTGCAAGAGGTCGTCGTGATTCTGGTGCACCGTCGGACAGTGCAGCAACAGGGCACTCTGTTGAGCAAAGAGAGTGTCCATCAGCGGAAGGATCACTACTGGCTCGACACTCCGCGATATCAATCGTAACAATAACGTTGGCAGCACTTAAACCGACATTGGAGGCGAGAAAAAAAGGCCACGTAGGGTCGGGCAAGGTTTGCCGGACAAAACGTTATTGTCGTGGCACGAGGCAAATAAATTGACAAATAAACCGACGGCAGGTGAAGTAACTATCGGCATAAAGTTGGTGCGCATGACCAGTCTCGAAACTTGTAAAATCCCACAAATCACAGCTCCTGTCTTACGAGCAAAGAAACGCAGAAATAAAATACAGGATTTTTGTTCACGTTTGTGCGCTCTACGTATTACATACTTCTACCGTCGCTGATGGGGCCGAGGGCCTGCCAAGCTTTAAATTTGAAGCTTTTTTCCCTCTGCTCCACCGCTTCATTAAATGAAAATAACCTTTAGTATTTTGATTGAATGAAAAAAGTTAACTCAATGGAAATGGGTGGACCCTCACCTTGAGGAAGACAGGGCAGGACTCCCTGAGGTGTGGGCAGGACGCCCAAAACCAGCGGGGAAGGCTACCCGTGGGTGCCGTGGACACGTAGTAGCCCAGGGCCAAGGGCTGCTGAAGCAGTTGCATGGGCTCCTCCTGGGCATCAGCTCCACCACTGCCGGGGCCCTGCACACATGCGCACACCGGGACTCAGGGGCGGTCCCATCTATCCTGATATCTTGAGAGATAGCCCACCCAAACGTTCAATGTGTGACAAAAAAAAAGACGCTTCAATTATTTTGGTAAACCCGGGAAACACAGAAAGTGTTGTGCGTGTATTATGTGGAGATTTGCTTCAATGTAGCGTTGTGCGAATATTCACATTTTGTTAATAGTACAGTCTACGCTCATTACAACAGACCTGGTTACAACAGACATTTGGATTGTAACATACCACCTTGGTAAAGTTCGGTTTGGTTTTTCCTCTACATTCTATTGACTCAACTTGTATGATCTCGCATTTATCAACATACATTCCTCTTTAGTAACAGACCAAAATCTTGGTCAAAATCAAGGTCTGTTATATTGAGCTTAGACTGTAGTATTGAATAATACTCTATTTTATATTCGCTTCTAGGTAACTGCAATATTCACACTTTTCTAAGCGTTGATTGTGACAGGTTAGCCCTCTTGAGTGCACTTCTTGCCAAACACCCGTGCACAGTGGGGAAAGCAACACCGGCGGAGCCTGCGAGCTTCGTGGTTATCGCTCTCCCGCAATGCACAAGCGCTCGGTAACAAGCACACTGAACGGGGCTAACCAGTCGCGATTATGCGAGAGTACATATTAGGCAGCGATGTCTAGACAGCCCACATTCATCATTCGTGCTTGTTTTCTTTTCATCAAATTTTGAAATAGAAGAACGAATGTTCACATATAGCGAGCAGATATATAAAACCCCTAGATTAGGATAGCTGCGATTAATCGCTCTGTTACATGCCACAGTTCGTATAGTTGCACTAAAATTAACCGAGCCGAAAAGTAGACGAGCAGGAAGGTTGGGAACAACCTTCATGAATTCAGTCGAATTTTGGTTTTTAAGCATGGTGCACGCTAGTGAAAGACAGAGAAACTGTTCAATATCCTTGACCCATCCTTGTCTTTTTTGCCATCCCCGTTGCTTTTCTTTATCCCCATATTCTATATTCGAAGATATCTGGCTAAAACCACTATTTACCTCGAACTCACTATCCACTATTCTCGCTCAAGTACTTTGATGTAAAGATTTGCATCAAATATTTCGGGGTAAAGACCGATTTCCTGCCTTTTCCGGGCTCCCACAGCCACTGACAAAAGGAGAACAGCCAAGCCGCGTCTTCGAATGCCCGGCCTGCGACACGCGCAACAAGTTTGAGTGACGTGGAGGGTAAGAAGCTCGCGCCGGAGACAGGATGACCGAAGCCTGCGACCATCTCACGGTCGGTGCACGTCGGCCCACTCACCCTGAGGGCGCCCCCGGCCTGGAAGGGAGACTGGCGCCCGCCTGGGCCCCCGCCCATCATGGCCCCCGGGGAGCCTGGAGGGGAGGAGCGCCTGGTCGGGGAGCAGGGGGCCTCTGGGCTGTCCGTCCAGTTCAGGATGTCGTTGAAGTCATTGCCCACCGCTATGTCCTCCGTCAGCGACTTGAAGATCTCATCGTCGTCCCCCAGGGTCGTCGACAGGGGGTCCATGTGGTCTTGCTGGAAGGTGGCCTGCGACGACTGCGCACCCACAGACGGCACCGTCAGTAAAACGACATCCGATCCGCCCAAGAGCAGCCGGGTTCACTCGATAGGCTTGGAAATTTCGTTCGCTCGTATAGATAGACATTCTACGGTTACGATTATAAAATTGACCGCTGGTTTTAAATAACGGCTCGAGAAAATAACAAAAATTAAAAGCATCTTAATCCTACCGATGGAATTGGAAAACGCAGGACGGGCGGCGTGTCTCGAGCTCCCCCCACCATTGGGGCGACAAAGTTTTTTCAGTAATACCGGTACGTATATGCCAACTACTGTAAAAACCCGCATATAATACGAACTCGCGTATAATACAAGGCATAATTCTGAGGAGCGCGAAGACAAAAAAAAAAGTTTTATCCGCGTATAATAAAAAACAATTTAAGGACCGCGAAAATTTTCCGCGTAAAATGCGACCCAGGAAGTCTTAAGAAAAAATCAGCAGAACCCATCCTTTGGGAATGATTATCTACGTTAATGCGAATAGCATCAAACGGTGCGGAGTTATGCGCGTTCGTCAGGTGGCCGGCACACTCTAGATACGCCAGCCCACTCTTGAGGCGATTCTAAATTTGTTGACACTTTCACAGCCCTGCGCACGATCTCCGCAGCCCAGCACGTGCGTTTGTGTCACTTAGGAAGGCGAGCAAAGCACGCGCCATACGCACAAACACTCAAAATGGTACCGACCAGACTTTCTGGCATCTCAGCTAGTCTCAACCAGCGGTACTCTAAACGGTTGTTTATATCTTTACCATAGGACGCGCTTACAGCGCTGTCACAGCTACCGGTGCGCGCGCGTTCCATGCACGAGGGCTCATTCCGCTCTTCGTGAGGCTGAGCACGGCCGCTACATCACCCTCTCCCGAGCGCACCGGTAGCGCACCCTGACGAAGACCCTGAAGCGAGCCAACGTGAAACGTTGGCTCGCTTCAGGGTCGAATAAAGATTGGTACAAGTAGCAGCCGATGCTCTTTTATGTTCCCGACTACTCTGGCTGGTGCAGTCGATCACAACACAAAAGAACTCGAATCTGGCTACTCGCTACTGCAGTCACTAGAAAGCTAGGCTCAGTGCACCGACACTCTTTTTCCACATTCTCAGAGGCTAATGTCATGATAATTCGCCCGTTTGCGACATGCCACATCTGTTTACTTGACAACGGCTCGTGACCACAGCGCCGCCATTTTTGTGCCTAGAGTCGCACGGGCGCCGTTTGCGACAGTTACGGCCCTGAAATGTGCCTTCTGAGCGACAGAAATGGCGTTACGGGATCGTTGCAGTGTCGTATCGCTCGCTATGAGCCTTTTTAGCAAGCGGGACAACGGAAAGTGCATCTCGTATTTTCTGCCTGTCACGAGGGCAGAAGCTGGTGACAGCTGGCAACGTCGATTCTGCACAACAATATGTCTCCAAAGCATGGCGTATTTGGAGCAAACCCCGTGCATAACCTTGTGCATACCTTAGCGCAAAACCTCTTTGTTCAAAAACCCACTTGCGCCCGGCATCGCTTCTTTCCATGTCGCGTGCACGATGCGACACGCAGGAGTAACTCGAATCTGCTCGGGCGAGACTGGCAAGGCGGCCAACGAAGGCAGCGGTCGCGAGGAATGCGGGAGAGGCCCACCTGGGTGGTGGCCGAGGTGGGGAAGACCAGGATGTGGGTGGCGGAGGCGTCCTGGGGCGTGCTCAGGTCGCACGAGTGGCAGGCCGAGCTGAACCGCTCGTCGGGCGTGTAGCGGTCGTGGAAGAGGCGCAGGGCCCCGTCGGGCTCCAGGGACACCAGGCAGGCAGACAGCACGCAGGGGTCCCCCGACCCCGGGGGCCCCGGCCCCGCCCCCGGCTGCCGAGGAGGCGCCCCCGCGGCGCACTGGTGGCACAACTCCCGGAGACGGCGCGAGTAGCGCAGCAGCGACCGGCGCCCCAGCAGGGCGGCCCACTCCTTGAGCTCGCCGTGGCCCACCCGCCCCAGGCGCCCCACCACCAGGCGCCAGGGCTGAGTGATGGCTCCGCTCCCCGGGGCCCGCACGCCGCCACCCCCAGCAACCAGTCCAGCAGCTTGTGAAGGCCCAGGCGGCGAGCACAGGCCTTCTTGCGCCGCGTCCTGCGGTTCGAGAGAGGGGGAGGGGGGGCAAGCGTTACGAGGTGCTCCTTCGTCTGGGATTCGGTCGCACAAACCGACAACCGGCGAAGAGAAGCAGACGAGACTGGAAGTGAGCCGACATTCTCAAGGGGGGGAAGGGGGGAGGGGGAACGGTGGACGAAATCTAAACTCTTATTCTTACAAATTGCGAGAACCGTGGGTGCTTGATCTATATGACTACGCTGAGCTGCACAGAATGTGAGGTCCCAGCATTTGTTCATTATTTAAGCTCTAAAGTTAGCGGAAGGCATTCTCCCGCTAAATTGAATTGCTGTATTATTATACATCAATCCAGGTTTTACTGTGTTGCACTCTTGCACTGCACTTTCTTGTGCCCCTGACAGATGTTATGTGAATACATCTTGTGCACTTATTTTCTTTGGGCACTTCGAAATAAAAAAAGATTGGCTATTTCAGACAGGTGCTGGCACACTTGCAAGTGTCTCAAAACCCTTTCTGTGCTGCTCTGCAGTGGTGCTTGCTCTAACTCTTCTACTTCGTCTCTGAGGTGTTCTCGCTAGCAACCCATTCTCGCTGTGCTGCTTTGAGGCGGAAACTGGGAAAGCAAGTTTTTTGTAGAATTTTCTAAAATAACCAAGATATCCACGAAGACATTTGCCACGTGCAGTTCAAAGAGATGAATTAAGTGATGCATGAATTTTCGTAATAGTCCACAAAAGACAATGTTACGGGCGTGTGACGAGAATGTGGAAGGCTCGAACTTTCTCCACTAAAGACGAACAGGCGCAAGCTCATACATGAACGCCACGGTACCGCTAGTTATCCCAGCAGGCAACGACACAGCACTCCGTTTCAGATTTTCGTTAGATCGGTCCCATGGCTTTGCTCCTATGTCATGGCACAAGATGTTTTCAAATCAAGGAAATGTTCCTTTGCATTAGTAGTCAGTCAGCTGCATCCATAAATGACTTAAACTAAAGCAGTGGAATCGAACTACCGTAAAAAATCGAGCAAGTGCACCCTTCAAATTGAGAGATTATCCAATCAAAATGGGGAGGGGGCCCTTACTCAGTTCGTGAATAATGTTCAAGATGGAGCCACAAAAATATTGAATTTTCATAAAATCGGAAGGGTTGGGGTATTCCACAAACCTGCATTTCAGAAATGCTTGCACCATAAGCTCTCTGTTCTCACCCACGGTCATGAAGTTACTTTCCCCATCCCTACCGACTATACTCTGTTTCATACTCAGCGTGCAACGCTGTCAAAGCTACTCGGGCGCGAGCGCGTGGCTTCATCTATGGTTTTGTTTTGCGCGAAACGCGTGCGAATGATCAACGAGATCAAGCCCCACGCTCGCGCCACTAGCTTTGACAGCGTTGCACACTAAGTATGAAACAGAGTATAAAATCCAAACTTGGCGGTAAACAAGCTGTAATGGCAGCATTATGCCACGGCCATTTCCACGTACAAACTGGTTGTTTGTTTGTGCAAGACATGACCAAGAGCAACCTTTTCCAATACAAATGGCAGAAAATAGGGTTGAAGAACGAAGAGGGTGACAACCCCCAAGCAAAGGAGATAGAGTGGCGTGGATTGTTCCTGACACACACCTGTTGGGAATCTCTATGTTGATGGAGCAGTTGTCGAGCAGGTCTCCCTTGTCGTTGCTCACGCTGGCCAGGAGCCAGCGCTGGTCCTCCGTGAGGCAGTAGGCACAGAAGAGGATGCCGCTCTTCTCCCGGCGGTCCCCAAACATCTCCCCGAGCTCCGTCTGCTTGTCCTTCTGGGGTGCCAGCACAAACGGGGGCTCCACACCTTCACGGGGGCATTGCCACCCTGGGTGAGACGAGAAACCCCACTCCGGTCACTTTGGGGCCGCCCTTTGTGGGCCCTCAGGCTCTCTACAAGATTGCCCAGCTTACTGTCCTATACTCTGTTTCACCTCACGACTAACCACGGCGGATGCTACGAGCCAATCCAAGGCCATGGGAGTTTTAAGTTAACTCGGACAGGGGGCACAGCGACGGGCGGAGAGTGCACCACGTGTTACGTTCACGGAGAGGATGATATGGCTCGTTTGCTGCCGTCTTGTCCGTCAGATGAAAGGTGAAACGGAGTATAGGAAGGCCTAGAAGCTGAAAATAAGAATGCACAAAGAGGATTCATGTTTTGCAAGAGTTAACCGTATCCGACAACCTGATGACAGAGCATGAAGCATAAAGGCCCGTTCCCACGGCACAATCGGCTTACAATGCCGTATGCTACGGGAGCTCATGTCGAGTTACGACCGTGAGTCAGCGGGACGTCTGTGCCTTGTATGGTAACCCATATAAGAGGTAGCTTTCCACTCTACACACCAAGCCCATATTCCAATAACTTGCATTTGTGTCTCAACGTAACGTCGGAAAATGTAAGCAAACTCCCCACATAAATTGGCCTTCAAAGACTTCATTATTTGAATATCTTAGTATCTTGAAAGACAGTTCAAGAGAAGATAAAAAGTACCGTATTTGCAAGAATATGATATTCGGCCACAAGGCGTGCGAATCAGGTGAAAGCCATTTTTCCAACTGAATACAGGAGATTGGGTGCGAAAAGAGACGGGGCTGTGGGGAGCAAAGTTATTAGTTCTTGTATGACATAAAGGGAGGAATTGAGAGCGTTCAAAGCATTTTTTGTCATCTTCACGTTTGTACAACGCACGCGGCCGCAAAAATGCCAAAAACATGATGCGCAGCACGGGAGTGCGGGACACTGGCCACTTCAAGCCAAGCCAAGCCAGCCGAGGCCAAGTGAAGACACGAGCCTAGCCAAGACCACTGGCCGTGTTTATGGAACTATGAAACATGAGGTGTGTGCATATGCAGAACCACCGTAGCAAAGGTTTTAGCAAGGGAGAGGGACTGCGCTACTAGCATTCTTTGTTCTGCCTGTGCCTTTTTTAGTTTCTGCTCAGTGTTCTTGTGTTCTTGTGCGTTGGTCCTCCTGCTTCCTGCCCCGACTTGACACAGTGCCCCGTGGTTCAAGAGAAATAGCTTGCGGACCAAGAGCTCACCCCAAAGAAAAAGAGCTACGAGACAAGCACATCTCCGAAGTCGGTAACTCGAACTTGACAATGAGGAAGAGCTGAGCAGTGGCGATCAGTGCAGTCAAAACATACACAATATTTTCCCGATTCTAGTCCACCTTTTCACTTCTGCTATGCCCTCGAGTGCGGTAACTTTATGTTTGCGTTATCGTAGGAATAAATTTTCCTTTTTAGGGCCTTCGTTTTCACAGTGCGGATTACACAATGATTTGCTTTTTCTAGAGTGTTTGTTATGACAGGACGGATTTAGGGAATGACAGAGTGTGTTAATGATAATTAATAATAATAATACAAGCTTCATTGAGACCTAACAAAGCATGCATTTGTCAAGGTGCGCTGAGTATAACAAGTCATTACGTGCCGACTAAGCGCCGGGTACGGACTATCCGAGAAAAAAGTTTTCTCTTTCAACCAAAATTTGCCTCTGTGGACTATACACTGGGCGCAGAGAAAATGCAATACTTGGGTCATGTGCCTGGCCCCTGGAGGTTGGGAAAACCCATGCCCGCATTCCATCTTCTACGATAAAAGTCCCGATTAGCACCTATTTCTTGCCAGATGCCGGCAGTTGACAACAAAAAACACTATATCTATAAAAAAAGTTTCAGCCTTTCCACTCTGGTGGAAAAGGAAGACCAGCGAAGCTGTACTATGATGGCTTCTGTTCTTGGCGGCATTCCAGGCGAGCAATCTGCTCTTCTTTCGCAAAGGATTCGTAACCACTCGATGCAGTCGAACCCGGGGCAGACAGCGGCTTTGCAACGTTTGCGCAGCCCTTCGCGCTGCTGCGCACGTCACTGTTCCTTCTGGTCTCGCTCTTCTTCCTCCGAACAAACGGCACGCGGCCAACCCATCCGGAGTCCAAAGGGCAACTGATACACGGAAGCTGGGGATGAAGGGTTGGGGGAGGGAGAGCACGGAACACAATGGGCAACTCTCCACGTCGTACGCGAGTGAGGGCGACAATGAACTGGCTCGAGTTCTCATAGACGGCGGTAGCAGTCTGGAGTTTCGTGTTGACACGCCGCTTGTCTGCGGACACGATAGTGGGGGAACTAGACCTTAACAGCTTCGTTGTAAAAGAAGTGTCTTTGAAAACAAGGAACCCAACACACAACCCTGGCATCGCAGTCTAGAGAAGCGGGCATGCCAAGAGAGCCCCTTGGGAGGCAGCCAAGCTCTCACCGTCCTGGCCTTGAGGAAGTCGTCCTGGGCGGCTGCTGGACCGAAGCCCGTAAGGGACTTGACGCTTGACTGGTGCACGAGCAGGCGTGCACACTGGTAGAACACCGACAGCGAGAGGGCACGCAGCTGCTCCTGGCGCCGGAAGCCCTCCGCCGAACGTCCGCCCGCTCCCAGGATCGAGTCCAGGCTCAGGATCTGCGGGGAGAGACACACATCACCCAGGCGTCCACATGTCAGGAGACAGCTACCCGCGGTGGCCCCCCAATGCGATCCCGTTGGTCCCGCTTAGCTGGCATTCCTATACATTCTATGCGCATGTATTGAGTTTATTGAAATATCATATCGCTTTGAGCCAGAGGAAATGGTTGCGGAAGCGAAGGCTTCACACCTGCCCAGGTTGACAAAATCTAAAATTCTCCTCCGTATACACACTACCGTAATATCCCAGGTCGTCACCCACCCCCGAGTCATCGCCTACCCCACTTTTTGGGCAAATATCAATTATTAAAAAAAAAAAAAAAAAACCACTGATTGTTTACCCCTACAAATACCCCAACGCGGACCCTGCGATCATTCAACCTACCCGAATGACGCGGCCGCAGGCTTTACAGTTGGGGCACGTCCGTGACAAAGTAAAACGAAGGAGAGGAAGACACTTTTTTCGATTATGCATTTCCTCCCTGATTTTTGTGACCCCGAAGTTGTAGTACATGCATGCAAAAGAAAAACGAAAGAGATAACAAAACAAACTTTGTTTTGCTTATAAAAAACACAAAATTGGAAAGATAACACAAGCAGTAACCCATTCAGGGATCGGGAGGTCAGCGAATGCCCCAGATCCTGGAATGTAACCGCAGAGTGTAAGGTCAGTCCGTCCCCATAGAAGTAGGGTCACCGTGCGACCGCGGTTGGTAGGGTTGTGCAATGTTTAAGACAAAGCTAACGGGTAAATGAAGATTTGCTGGAATGCGGCACACAGACATTTGTAGAGCGTCCCATTTTGAGCTCCGTGTTCGTGGTACCGTCCACGCAACACAGCAACGCCGCCTCAACCCTTGTTGATAGCACGTCTTGCACGGATGCACGCATGTATGTACCCAACAAGAAAGTTATGCAAGAACCTGCTTCTTTGCAATTGACAAGGCGATGCCTTGTCAATTGCGATGCCAAAGTATTTGCCAATGCGATCACTGGCTTTCTCCCTTCCCCAGCATCGCTCTTCCTCAGTTCTTTCGTCTGCACGCAAACGAAAGAAGTGAGGAATGTGCTTTCACGGAACAAACTTTCGCGCTGTATGCCGGTCAACGATGTTCATCACGCGTATGCAAACAATGGACTTTTCCGATAGTAAAACATTCTTTCAAGAGCATTTCTTGTATAAAACAATAAAACTAATTCGAGTCTTGAGTTTAATATACCATATTTACTCGCATAATGAACACACTTTTTTTCCCGAAAAATTTAACACATATTTGTTCATTAAGCGGGGTAAATGTTTGCATTTACACACTTCGTGCAAATGTTATATTAGGTGCCAATATGACATGGCAAGGTACTGGGGGACATCTCCACTGAACAAGGCGCACCCGCGGCTGGTCGGAGGCGCGCCACAGTAACCATGCTTTATATTTTGCGGACCTTTTTAGGGCACTTTCGACAAGCCCTTTGCGGAAAGAAAAGCGCCCTATGAAGCTCATTCAGCACAGACAGCAACGCCAACGAGACCATTCTTAGGTTATATATATTGCTAGTATCCGGCGGCACGCTCGGGTATATACCGCGACTACGCGTATAAGAACTCGTACAACGTGTAACCGCCGAGGCCCGCTCCCACAGATCAAGTTTCGTTTCGTCCTACCACACAGACGGATGTTACCGGACTCTCTCAACGTACCTCGCTGCGCCATTCTGTTACGGATTAAATAAACCCATTTACTCGGAGTACGTGAAATTAGGCCTAACCACTTTCACAATTTCACTGTCCGAAAGCGGACCACAGACATCAATGCATCCGATAGGCGAAGAATGTTCGGGGCTGGGCAATTCCTCGACCCAAGCTTTGTCAAGTGTGCGCGCCGCTCGGTTTCACAATTGATCACTTCCGCAACTACACACTTGCAGCCATTATGAGCACGGCTTGGCTTAGCTTGACTTGGCCTGATCGCTTGGCGGCAAAAGAAAATTGGCTTGGTGGCAAACTAAATTAGATGCTATTTGAGACTCGCAATGCCGAAAATTGGAGGCGCGTTGATTACGCGAGAGAGAAAAAAAAGTCCAAATATTGGTACCCGTTGGGGGGGGGGGGGGGTGCGTTCATTATGCGAGTAAATACGGTATGTCCTGTGCAACCGCGCTAGATACGTACAAAAAAAAAAAGTGTGTTTCTTTAGCTTTTTCTAAACTTTTTGTGCTTACCCGCCAATACATGGCCCACCCTACTTTTTTTTTTTTATAAATTTCAGGTGGCAGGGGGTGGGCGATGGATGACTCTGGATATTACGGTACTCATGTGCGTAATCAGCGAATGTTTCGTGCGCAATACCTAATTCACTTTTTATATTTTGAATAATTTTCGAAAGGCCCCCAACTTTGGCCACACTCACAGTGATCTGATTGGTTAGAGTATTTTTGGAGCAGCTTTTGGAGCAGCCAACAGTCACTTTTGGAGCCTCAAAAGAAACCTTTGGAGCATGAATGCACACTTCATTTTCATTCATACCACCGCAACTATTATGTTAAGATTAGAGTGTCAACCTGTACAAGTAAAAGGCATTGTCTACTTTGCCTTCTCACATATGTGCAACCCTTTGTTAGCAACAATTGCACAGCAGGAGCGATTCTCTTAAACATAGAACTAGCGTTTAGTTGCGTGGAGAAGCCCCAGACACGGTAACGAGACGAGGACTGCTGTAGGACGGCACAAACTGCCGTGAATAGTTAATTTAGGTACTGCCACCCACTAAAATAATGTTAGAATACAATAATTTTGAGCATCTAAATTAATGTTTCCTTGAAGTTCTAAAAGTTGTAACAAAACTAACTTATAATTCAGATATAAGAAAAACAAAAAAACTTGTCATTTCTTTATGAACGTCAACTACGTCTCATACGTAGAACTTCATAACAAAAGTAGGCACGTAAATGAATAATATAACTTCTTGAAAACAATCCCGCCGAACTCGTCAAAGTTCTTCCCAAGCTTCCATCCACTGCTCCTGCCAATTTAGTTCTAATTTACTCGCACCTATATAAAAGTGATACCTAAGACGAGAGTTGGCATAAAAAGTCACAGCATATCCACGTGGTGAATGATGATGAGTGGGCGAAGCTCCGGAGTGAATCGTCGGTAAACCAGCGATTCTTCCGTTAATTCGCCCACTCATCGCCATGTAAAGACGTGAGAAACACTGTGTGTGTGTGTATACAAACCACAATCTATCACACACACCACAGCTATGGCCGAACGAAACGTCTAGAAAGTCTCGCTTAAACCGCGCGTCGGCACCTTCGGGCTGAGCTCGCCTGATGCGTTTGCAGACGCCTCACGAGCTCTCGCTGCATCGGGGTCTGCCTGCCGATACGCGCGCTTTCTTGCCGCTTCCCGTTCCCTGACGTTCTGCAGATCCTCTTGGCGCCGCTGCCGTGCCGCTTCGGCTTCCCGCTCTCGTACGGCCGGATCTTGGCGACGCTGCCGTGCCGCTTCGGCTTCCCACTCTCGTACGGCCGGATCTTGGCGGCGTCGCCGAGCAGACTGACGACGCGATTCGGCTTCCCGCTCTCGCACGGCCGGATCTTGGCGGCGTCGACGCGCAGCCTGACGACATGCTTCGGCCTCTCGCTCTCGCACGGCTGGATTCTGTCTGCGAGCGCGCGCTGCCGCCGCCTTGCGCGCTCTCCGCTCCGCAGCCTTGTCTACTGCCTCCATCCAGCTAAACTACGAGCAGCGCCAAGAGCGAGTGCCTTTTATAACATGAGCTAAGCGCCATCTGTCATCTCTACATAAAGTTAATTCCGGAACACGCCATCTCTTGAGCCATTCATAAACTAAACCTCGAAGTGGCTACATACCCACAACTAGGAGGGACAGACCCACGCCTTAAGGAGCTTCGCCTAAAAAATAAACATACAGAGGAGTACATATAAATCTTCTTGGACTACCGAAGTACCCTTACTAAGTCTCGAATTGGAAGAAGGATATCGCAGTCTATCGTATACATGGCTTGCACGTGATGTCATCCAAAGAGCGCTCCGATAGCCACCAGAGAATGGGGGAAGATCGAGCTTTCCTCTTACTAGTATCCTCTTTTGTGTCTTCCAGATTTTCACAGACGTCGCTATTCTACTCCCACAAGATTATAGAAGATTAACCAGTCACTCAAAATTCTTACAAAAGCAGCTTCCCTCTCTCCCTCTTACATGGTGGTCAAAAGTATGTGATGTGACGTCGGTACAAGTCATGTATATACAAGCCGAAGTTGTATTCAGAAACAGAGTCAAGCCTCACTCTTCAGGAATGCTTTCCCAATAGCACGCGGGGTGCTCTGGCGAAGCAAGACACGCAAAATCGCGATGCCTACTACGGTGAACATCAAAGTAGGCACTGCCAGAACAGACCACGAATGTGAGAATTATCGCTAAACTTCCGAGTAGCGTCAGTCTTTGATATGGAATACAATTAATAGTATTTTATTTGAGGCGATAAGTGAAACTTCTGAAAATTCGCATAAGCCTATTGTAATGATCCGGCCGAGTAAGCGAGGCCTGAGCTATTTTATTTTCAGTATAATTGACTCTTTCCTGGCCGCACCCATAGGACATCAATCACCCGTGATCAACGGTTTCTAAGTGCCATCATGAAATTAACTTTTGTGGGAGAATTATGTTCCACAATCTCGTGGATATCCGAAAAATGTTAGTTTCCGTTTTAAAAGGTAGGTTCAGAATCGCACTAACTAAGGGTGGGAGTTGTACCCTAAAGGGCCCCTGAAAAGAACAAAAAAGTTTAGGCATGGGCGAATAGAGGATTATGGGTCCGAATCGAATTCGAAGCGAATAGTGATTTGGGCCAAATAATTTTGAATTGAATAGTTCGAATAGTACAAGCAACAAATACCACAAGATATGTTTAAACTATAGTTTTATATTTGCCCTAAAGCGGAGAAGCCCTCCCCTAAGCAAAGTGCACATAATGATGATCCTGCCCTCGCCTCCTCCTCGCACTTTGGGAAGAGAAACGAGAAGCCCTCGAAATGAACGCACTTTTCTATCCTGGTGCAGCGAGGTCGCGATAGCATGAGCAGCGTGGGCAAACAAAACAACTTGTGAAAAGCGGGAAGAAAAAAAAACGAAAGCAAAAAAAAAAAAAACTTGGAGAGGAGCATTTTTTTTTTTTTTTGCGCATCGCAGTTTGGTTTTGGGTTTGCGGCGCCGCGCGCAAAGAGATAAGAAGTTACGTCGATTTTTGCGGGATAAAAGGTCCGTTCATTATGCGAGTAAATACGGACGCAAAAATTTTACCTCGCGTAATGAACGCACCCCCCAACTTTGCCCTCGATATTTCGGAAAAAAGTGCGTTCATTCTGCGAGTAAACACGGTATTTGGTATTAGAAGTACTGTAATTGTAAATTTCAATGTCGTACTGAGTTTGGGAGCATGAAATGGTCAAAATGGTCAGAAGCTTGCACCACCTGGCCGGAAATCCAAGCCAGAGTAAGTCAAACACGTTTATATCGAACTCGCAAAAAAACGTCTACCAGTTCGATATAGCGGGTAATTCGATATAAAAGTTTTAATGAATTTGACTCTCAAAAATCTACATTCTGCTGAAATATTACACAATGAAGTAGTCTTGCATCTTCTGCTGCTTTTTCTTCATTGCATCCGCGATAACGATATTTTTCTACGCTATCGACGGACTCCAAAATGCTGAGGCCGCTGCCTTTTATATTCGCGCATTAGCGCCGAACTATGCCGAGAGCACGGAGCACGTCCGAGCAGGACCACCTTCTCCTGCAGAGCGCCGTTTTGCTCTGCAAGTTGGCTTTCCCCTACGACCGGCGGCTGCGTTGGGGAAAGCCAGCTAGCAGAGCAAGCTGTCTTTTTTTCTTCCGGGCGGCCGCGTCAACCACTCGGGAAAAAATTCTCTTTTGCGGACAGAGCGGGGAGAGGGAGCACGGAGCACCCTCTCTCCGCTCCCTCCGCAAAAGATATTTTTCTTTTCTTCCGAAACAATCAACGCAACCCGCCCGCCGCAAAAAAAAAAAAAAGATTCAGCGTGCTTTGCAAGTTGGTTTTCCCCAATTCGGCCGCTGCGTTCGGGAAAGCCAGCTTGCAGAGCAAAACGGCGCCCTTGGCAGTTCGATATATCGGTAGCGGCTGCTATTTTTGTTCGATGCAACCATAGTTTTTGCTATATATTATCACTGTAACACTACTGTGCACAAAAATTGTTCGATATAAGGAATAATTCGATGTAAACGGGCTCGATATAGTCGGGTTTGACTGTATTTAGAAAGGTCGAATAATTCGATTTGGTCGAATAATTCGATTTTGTCGAATACTTAAATTCGATTCGAAGCGAATGCCGAATAGAACAGAATTTGATTGGCTATTCGTAATAACCGAATATTCGCCCATCCCTAAAAAAGTTTTTTTTTGAACAGTCTGGTTGGGATGAGCAAATAAAAAAATTAATTTTATGCAAAATTTTTTTTTTTTTAGAGCGGTATTGACGGCGGGAGATTTATTCGAAATTCTGTGTGCGAAGTCCATGATGTCATTGATCATTCCGGAATGCCCATCTCAATCGTGAAGGCAAAGCCGCTTACCTCTCCTCCACGCGCCCGAAATTCCCTGAGAGAAAGCAATTGGGAAGGAGCTGACTGCCAACTAACTCGCGTCTCACGCCGTCAATATTGTTCTAAAATTGTTTTATTTTTTTTCGCAAAAAAATTTATTTTTTGACACGCATGTCCCAACCAGGTTGTTTAAATTTTTTTTTTTATTTTTGGGGTTTTTTTAAGCAATTATTTTGGTGACGTGCAACAGCTGGAAGGAGGCTAGAGCCTAGAACCCACCTGTGCATGGGTGTTGCTCTGCAGGGGCTCCGGCAGGCAGTCAAGCAGCTGCGCGAAGCAGCGGTGCAGCCCCACAGTGGCCAGCCGCAGCACCTCGGGGTCCGAGGAGCCCAGGGTGAAGGGCTCCACCAGGTACACCACCAGGGCAGGGGGCTGCTGCTCCTCCTCCCCCTCCTCTGCTCCGCCGAGCCCTGCCCCGCCGGGGGCAGAGGCGGTGCCGCCCGTTGAGGACGCGCTCCCCGTCGACGTCGGCCCCGTGCTTGCTCCGAGGCCGGTAGGGGCGCCCCAGCGAAGTGCCCTGGGACGGGTTCCCGGGGCCGCGGTGGACGAGGCGCCGCACGCATCCTGGGAGCTCTCTGCTCGTGGGGCAGAGACAGAGATGCCGGTGGTCAGCGTCCAACGACTGAAATTGTGGGCCTCGGCAAGCACATCTACGGAGTCCCGAACAGATTTTACCGAGCGGGAGACTCGCCGACAGCTTCCTTGAGGTATCGACGAAGAGCAACTCTCGACTACCGACGCTCTCGCTTACTAGACGAATGCGTGAAGGCGGAGCGATGCCATTCGGAACGAAGGGGCCATTCGTGTCATGCTCGTTGGTTTGAGCGTGCTGGCCCCGTAGCCGGCCTTCGCGAGACTCATCGTGCGATAGCCGGTCACTCGTTGCAAGGTTCTTAATTTGGCACCCAAAAATGCCCGAGAAGATTTTAGGAACTCCAAACAAACAAACACTTTTACTTACACTTGCCGGCGCCGATTTGCACCGGATACACCGACGGATGGCGCACCGTGGCGCCATCCGTCGGCTCTCGCGAGACGTCTCTCTCGCCAGCCGCCGTAGTGCCATCTGGTGAGGACGCACGCACCTAGCACGTCCGTCACCTAACATTGCACGAAGGGGAATTCGACATAATCTGTCAAGACTAAAGCTCCCCGACTCAAGCGAGTCAAACTGAGCCGTCATTACTGCAAGTCGAATTAGGGCCTTCTTTCCCACCCCTTACAGGGGCGTCCACACCCGCGGTCGACGCGCACGAACGAGCGGCAAGTGCCGGTAGCTTGTTCATCCTATCAGAGGCCTGTGCGGGATCGCAGATTGGGCCGGTGGGCTGCCACCAGCTAGAACCGACGTTCGATAGGCGACTGAAGGCCGATGCAACGCTCTTGTCCAGTCTGCGTCCGCGCCGACCTCTGGTAGGCAACGCCCAAAGTAAGGCAGTATGGTCCCATTACAAAGGAGGCGTTGCGGTAAGTCGCCGGCCAAACGCAAAGGGCGTACCAGAGTCTGCCTGGGGCCTTGGGGTGGTCCCTCCGTCCCTTGTGGAAGAGCCTTCTTGCTGCCCGGCGGAGCCGGCGCCTTCGGGGTCGGGGGCGGCCGTGGTGACGCCAGGGGGGCCTTGCTGTCCCCCGACTTGGGTGCGCCCGTGGACCCTCCAGCAGGCCCCTGTCCAGGCTTTGGGAGGCTAAGTGGGGCCCTGGGGGAGGGAACAGTGCCGAAGGGCCGTTGGGTAACCTCGCCGTTCCGGTAGGAACCGCCCGAGAAAGAAGAACAAGTGAGGTTCCGTTCCTTTCCTTTTCTTACTACTCCTTCCTATCTTCAAAGTTCATCATTACACCATTTCCACATACTATGACTTCAAATCACTAAGGGTGCAAGCTCACACTGGTAACCGTTCGCATACAATGTATCGAAGCGATAGAACCGAGTCACGGCTGGGCCAAGCCATTTATACCTTTTCCGTTGCGGCTTAGAGGATCTTTCTTTAGCTAGCAAACTAACAGAACCGTGAGGGTGCGAGCGAGCTGGTGTACACCGAAAACCCAAAACTAAACACATCTCCGGAACACCCAGACTTTGCTCTTCATACACTATTTATTGTCTCCAAATTAAAAATAGTCATTGAGAAAATGGCAAATGAAGGTTATACCAAAACCCTGCACCCTCCAGCCGGGTGACGTCACATGCTGTATAAAATGCAATATGTACATTTTTCTTTTTTGCTGACAAAAATATTTTTAAGCATTTATTTGACATTGTGAAATTTCTCGTAACCTGTCGGGAATGAGCAGCACTGCCCCCATGACAGCATGTGATGCCATGATTTCAGTGTTGCCAGTAGAAACTTTTAGCTGCTCGACCTCACTTGAAACTTCAACAGCTTCGGGGAAAAATACTACCGCGACTCTTAATTTGGGTTTCTATTTCAGGTGCGTCTACTAACGTGTGGAAGCAAATCTGAGGCAGATCAGCAACTAACAAAAATCTTGCCGGAGCTCCACTTTTCAATTTTATTCTTGACAAATTAGTTAAAGGTGTAATTAGGAACTGCCGCACGTAGCTGGTACTATTGGACGCAAGCGCACCCGCATATTCCCCAGCAGAATTGAGGAGCACTCGCTCAAAGACGGCCATTGCCATTGCAGTCTGCGGGAGTGCAATTAGAAGGGCCAACTAAACAACATTTGAGTGACGACTCACCGAGCTGCATCCTGCAGGCCCGTGCGAACAGTCTGAGCCGGGTGCCCAGGGGGCCCTCCCCGAGGCCGGCGAACCAGTCGTCCTCCGCGTTGGTGCCCCCGGGGTCTCTGCGAGGGCCCCTGGGCGGAGACCCTGAGCAGGCCCTCCCGGAGTCCCCCTCGAGAGTGGGCAGTGCCGACCCAGGTTCAGCGCCTGGTAGGTGGCGCTCAGGTCCTGGAAGAAGGCCCGCACCGACGACAGCACCGGCTCGCTGTCCGGTGCCACCACCACGTAGGCCACGTCTCGCGCCGGCGAGTACGGCTCGAGCAGCAGCTTGTCCTGCATGCCATGATGGGGAACACATTAATCCTCACTTGCCGGAAACCTTACAGCTAGTCCTAGCGAGGCCCGTCAGAACTACATTGCGGTGAAACCTCCACAACCCAGACACTCTGATCACACACTAGGACTAGCTCTTTGGGCTAGGACAATAAATCGTGGGACGTGCTACATTGACGCTGAACGAGTCCGTCCTACTTCAAAAGGTGTCCAAGTTACGCGCGTTTCCTTCGGAAGATTTCGCCGTAGAAATATGATAGGTATTGTCCGGAAATTTCAGATACTAATTTAGGCTGTCGGTAAAGATTCCGTGGAACCGTCGTATAAAAAGGCTAGCCTAGGGACTTGACGCACATACTTTGCCTCCTTCGAGTCAGATCTCTTACGTGAGGGAGAAGGCCGAGCAATCAGAACGGAACTTTCAGATGTTGTAATATGTAACATGCAACCTCCTTCATAAGAAGTGACCAGGTCACTTATGCTTTTTTACATTGCTAATAAAATGAAGCACATTTCACTTCGGGCTCTGTGTAAGTGACGACTTAGTACCAGAGTGTTTATTTTCTGCTGTCCATTTGTGCGAGCAAAATGTGACTGGTATCCTTCTTTGTGGGTATTCTCAAATTGTCTGCACAAGCCAACAGTAAATTTCCAAATTCATGTTTTCTTTTAAAACAAACACTTCTGTACTTTGCACATAAGTAGCGGGAGAACCTTGACTGAGGCGGTGAAGGGCAGTACAAAAGTGACACTTCCATTTCCTTGGGAAGTAAACCGTAGTAAACCGAATTGGTAATAAATTAAAAGAGGAATACTGGTACACTCCTCACAAACATTAGGTCATTTTGCAAAATGTTTAGATTATTATTTACTCGTTCATTTTTATGCCAGAGGACCGATTAAGATGTTTAATTTTGAGCATATAACAGAACTTGCCTTGTGTGGGTTTTTTCAAGGCGTCGTCGGTCGATGAAAAATTAAATAATAGAAACTTTACTAAACAATTTCTTAAATGTTTGTGATTACTGTAGCAGTGCTCCGTGTGATTGTCTATATTCAATTTGCCATACTTCGCAAGACAACATTTTGAGGCATTATTACTCTGTAGTATAAAGAACAATGCAAAGTTTCTTAGCAGCCGCTTGCGAGTAACACTGTTACTGTGCATTTCATCCAACATTTATTTATTTATTTAATTACCTCTAAAGGCCCGCTGGGGGCATTACATAGAGGGGGTACATAAAATGTCATCATGGTTTTACACTGTTGCAATTGTATGAAAATATAAAAGGAAACATGATCACGCTAACAGAACTCAATAACGCGTAACATGGTGCATGGTCACGCACACCACCATGTAATAATTTCGAAATGATTGAAAAGTAATACAGGACAAGTTTACAAGTGCTACTAAAAAGAGGGTACATGGAAAACCTTATAGAAAAGACTTATTGTTTTATTGTTGTTTCGCTCATATATCAAATACTGTATGTGACAAAAACAACATACCGGGTATTTGGGAGAAAAAGAAGAGTCACACTTTTTCTCACTGCAAAAATTAATTACGCATCACCGAATGTTCGATCTATGCCAAAATGTAGCACTAACGGTTGGGAGCAGATGGCAACGTTTCGGAGCTCTCATTGTTTCATTCGAAAGGTACGAGCGACCTTTGGAGACTCTAAATGAGATGATGCTGGCCAACGAAGTCCTTCAATACATAAAGATAAGTGGTGTTTGCTACCACAAGCGGACAACCATTTTGTCACTAAAATTTCTTCAGCTCGACGAGACCTTCAATTACTTATTTTGTACGTCGGCCACCGGGAACTCGTGAACGGCGACACCCGTCAATGTCCGAGTGCCTGACTTGCATGGCGGAATGCAGCAATATACCATATTCAGTACTCCCGTGTCATCCCCTTCAACGGACCATTGCGCGAAGCAAAACAACCACCCAGCAAAAACATGCGCGCACAGCCGGTGACAAGCGTCGCCAGGCCAGCTAGGTCCCCCAAGCAAGGATCAAGTGCAGCGCCAGCGGCGACTACGCAAACTACATAACTTACTAAACAAGCAAAACAAAACGGAGCGCGCCTGGGCCGGCGCAGGTGAGCCGGTCGCCCATTGTAGAGGAAGTCATGGCAAGACACAGGCACGAGAAATCCACTTCCTTCTCCCTTCACTCCTTTTTGCACCCTGCCCCGGCCCCCTCCTGCGAGCCACTAGTGTCATGCAGGGAAGAGCGCTTTCTGCACCGTGCAGTTGGCAAGCCATTCCGGAAAGTGCACGAATAACCGGCTGGCTGCATTTAAAAATTGGTACGTCATCGCAATCAGATTCACGAGAAGTAGACTGGTGGTTAGAAAAAAAGAGATAAGTGGTTACGAGTGGCCTACGTTGTATATGCGAGTCAAGAGCTGACGGAAGGTGTCTATCTTATACTATTCCATTCCCCACTAAATTGACGATGTGGCGGAAGCTATGTGCTCAAACGACCATTCGTACGTCCATCCCATGCTCACAGGGCGGGGTCGGGCGATGGAAGGGAGGCGGCAGATTAATCCAGTGAGCGCGTAGCTTCCTCTGGCTACGGGTGAACAAGAACGCACGGGGTTTCCTCCCGCACGGCCCGGGCAACAGAGGGGTGAAGACACTCACCCAGTACTTGAGGGCGAAGGGGACAGGGCCAGCCAGTCCCGGTCGTAGCCGACCAGGAGCGAGGGGATGGGCTGGGGCTCGCACTGGTCTTCGGTGCCCCTGCCGGCCAGCCGGTGGAACTGGCGCCAGGTGAGGGGCCCCGCCACCCGGTACGTCACCTCCCAGAGGCCCTGGTTGCGCTTCTTGTGCACCGCGTCCTGAAGGAGGGGCTGCAGGCCCCGCAGCAGCCCCACTGACACCAGGCTGCTCGGCGGGCAGGGGCCTGGCCGCAAGAGGGGACACACACAAACGACTTAAGACACCCCGCTGCGATCGTCTGCGGGATTGCTCGTCCTCGTCAGCGATCGGCCAGATCACCGTTTCGCCCAAGTATGTATATAAACTGTCAGATTTGAATACATCCTTTCCCGCTCTTAGCTCACCCTAGTTAGCTAACGTATCTTTCTCACTATTCACATTTGCCATAAATACGCTTGTCAACGGACAGCACGCATCGCACGGTCTGTTGCGAGTAGCCGAAAAATAAATACATGGGCCGTGTTTGCTGCAGATCGAAGGGCGCATCAATAGAAGGTTCTAGATCTGTACCTCCCCTTCGGCGAGTGTTTCTTCGCCGTTTTCAATTTGCATCCGCGCTGCGCAGAACGTTTGTCGGCCCCCCAGACTCCCGATCTCGGAAGCCCCACGAACAAAAGGGTAGGTGACCCTCGCCCACGAAGAAGGGCCACGTTCCAAGATCGACACAATCTCACTCCGGAGTAAAGGTTTTGCGTCTGGCATCGCTCTATCCACATTACCACAAAATACAACCCGTGAGATTAACTCAGATCTACTTACGTAAAGGCCGGTTCACATATCTGAGTGTCCTCAAACGCGTTGCACTAGCTCATAGCAGTCGAGAGAACAAACTGGTGCCATCTATGAGGTAGCCCAGAACGCTTCCAACCTGCGCGGATCATTTTAATGCGAATAGCATTCTTTGGATACTTCACGCACTTTTCGTCTATGTATCTATCTATCTATCTATCTGGTTATCTAACCTCTTACGCCGCGGGTCGATAAATAAATAAAAAATCAGCAGAACCCATCCTTTGGGAATGATTATCTACGTTAATGCGAATAGCATCAAACGGTGCGGAGTCATGCGCGTTCGTCAGGTGGCCGGCACACTCTAGATACGCCAGCCCACTCTTGAGGCGATTCTTAATTTGTTGACACTTTCACAGCCCTGCGCACGATCTCCGCAGCCCAGCACGTGCGTTTGTGTCACTTAGGAAGGCGAGCAAAGCACGCGCCATACGCACAAACACTCAAAATGGTACCGACCAGACTTTCTGGCGTCTCAGCTAGTCTCAACCAACGGTACTCTAAACGGTTGTTTATATCTTTACCATAGGACGCGCTTTACAGCGCTGTCACAGCTACCGGTGCGCGCGCGTTCCATGCACGAGGGCTCATTCCGCTCTCGTGAGGCTGAGCACGGCCGCTACATTACCCTCTCCCGAGCGCGGGAGAGGGTGAGCGCGGGAGAGGGTGAGGGAGATGGAACGCGCGCGCACCGGTAGCTGTGACAGCGCTGTAAAGCGCGTCCTATGGTAAAGATATAAACAACCGTTTAGAGTGCGTTGAATGACTGCCTTCATAGCTCTGTGGTTAGCGCGTCTGCCTGCTGATCAAAGGGTCAACGGTTCGAATCCCAGCCGGCGCCGGTCTTTTTTATTTATTTATCAACCCGTGGCGTAAGAGGTTAGATAGCCAGATAGATAGATAGATAGATAGATAGATAGATAGATACATAGGCGAAAAGTGCGTGAAGTATCCAAAGAATGCTATTCGCATTAAGGGAGACACTACCTGGGAGGGTCAACTTTTGAACCCCTGGCTTAAAGTGAATGAAATTTTGTGAGTGGCCTGCTAGTCATGGTAGGTGGTGCAGAATGAAATTTCAGCACAGTACAATAATTGCGAAAGAAATTACAGTAGTCTTCATAAAGGACACACATACATTGTTTAGTCAATCTATCGTTAGAAAATTAAGATAAAACCTCACTTTTTTTTTCGCTAGGTACAAAACAGAATGTTCATTGTATGCGCCTATGAAAAGATTTTAGTAAAAAGTCGTTTATTTCTATAAAAATATTGTTCTGCAAAATCAATCTACTTTTCAGCCCTCTTTGTCTTAGACAAAATGTTACAAATTTTTATAAAAGAAACCCATAAAATAAAAAAACAATTCCACAGGCGCATTCCTCATTAAATTTCAGTCTAGAAAAACAAAGAATGGGCCTTTCCTTTAGTCCCATTGTCAAACGATAGATTGACTAAAATGAAATTTATGCTGAAAAAATGGAACGGAGAAAACGCATCTAAAGTTTCCACACCTCAGATATGCGTTTATTGCCTCAAAAAGGCCACTAAAACTGTCCAGGAGCATAGGTAGGACCCTCCTCGTTGAGGCGCTTCTGCTCAACAGCCACCGCTTCCAGCTTGCGTCGCTTGTGGGCGACCTTTGACGAGTCCAGGGCACTGGCTCGGGACCTGGCAAGTCGGTGCTGGGTCACCTTTCTTGCCTGGGACTCGTGGTGGCTCCCGGCTTCCATCTCCATTTCAAGGAGAGCCCTCTCCATTCCTTTCGGTCCCATATTAAAATCCAGGACAGCTAGGGCCACTGCCGTCTCAATTGTCTGAAGTGAAGCAAACTCGGTCTTTGGACACCTTTTCCATACAAGGGCATTGAAAGACTCGTTGGCATTTTGGGTCTTCATCCGTGCGCACCTGGCCAACAATTCCTTCTGTGCCAAGCGGTTGTACAGTGGCACAACCTCCTTGGCCACCTCCTTGGAGAAAGCCGGCCGGTGGGGCTTTGCACTTGATGGCTTGCCAGACGCTTGGAGTGCCAGGTGACGGTTGTGGTGGCACCACGACTCTTCCCCCTTGGGGCATGCGTTGTGTCGAGGCTCTTCATCCGTTGAGTACATGTGCAGCAGAGTTGCGAAGACGCCTCGCTGCATAGCCGTCACATCCGGGGCATTTTCCTTGAGGGCGCTGGCGTAATAATTTGTCATCCGCTTCATTACCACGTTGGTCAGTTTGCCTCGTCCCCCCAGTCCTTTCTTGGCTTTCTTGAGTTTTTCCAGCCCGGCATAAACTCTCTTTGCAACATGGTTTACGCAATCTTCTTTGGCAACCTCCTTGTCATACAGCTGGAGTGCAGAGACATGGTTGTAGGCTTTGCTGTCACCATCGCAGAG
Source organism: Ixodes ricinus (assembly GCA_037355805.1). Taxonomy (NCBI): domain Eukaryota; kingdom Metazoa; phylum Arthropoda; class Arachnida; order Ixodida; family Ixodidae; genus Ixodes; species Ixodes ricinus. The sequence continues at coordinate 21,167 of JAZHYW010003808.1, read as the reverse complement.
GATAGTTGTGTACTGGAGGTTGTGGAGACCTACTGACCGACTGAAGATGACCTCCGCTGCTTGCACTTCCATGGCATTTGCTGAGCCGTTGAAGTTTTTCTGGCACTGGTGTGTTTCCAGCCACTCCTTGTAGCCTTCTGATCCCTCTTTGGGTCCAATCCTACAACCATGGCAATAATTGCTGACAACAGCATAGTCGAGAACGAGGCCCGTCTCCAGCTCTATGGCGACGCCAACGCCGAAATGTGACGTGTGGCCTCGCTTATGCCATGTCCCATCATAACTGACGGACACATCTTGCAGTGCTTCATCATCGGGGTTGGTTCACCATCGGGGGTTGGTTCACCGTCGGGTTTGTTCCCAGTGCCTTCCGCACCATCCGCGCGGCCTCCTTCATCACGTTAGACGCCGCTCGCGTGGCCGCTGTCGTGCACCTTTGTCGCAATTTTTTGGTAAGTCTTGAGGTGCATCGGTGGCGGGGCATTCAGTCCGGTAAAAAAGTTGGTTAGTTTGGTGAAACCGATGCCACAGTTCCGAGAAACGATTCCGAGGCGCGCTGCAAGTTCGGTTTGTTGTGTTCCATCAACGGTCGACGAGAGCGGCGCCGAGACGACGACTCCGCATGTAGAGCACTCGACAGCAAACGTCAGACGAGCTCCCACACCAGTTTCCTGAAGTTGGAGACCACCAGCACGACAAGTTGGACAGAGCAGCGGTTCAACCAGGCTTCGCACACAGGACACGTCCAACAAACGGTAGCCGGCTGCACTGTCACCGGAAGGCTCCCTGGGATCTTCCTCGTCTTCATCGCGCCCGCCGCTTTCGCCGGCCTCAAAAAAACTAACCTTCCGCTCAAACGCAGTGAGCGTGTCCGCGTCGCAAAACGATGCACTTTCGGATGCTGGGGCTGGGGCTGGGGCCGCGAGATCCGCTCGAGCAGGCGAAGATCTCGGACAAACAAGCACGTTGTCATCGGTAGAGGCGGCGGCGGTGGCTGCTTTCTTTGGACCGTTCCGTCCTCGTGCTTTCGTAAATCGCGAGCGGCGGCCGTACTGTTTCCGCGTTCCCGACTTTACCACAGGCATAGCGTCAAAATGTAACAAAGTCCAACAGAATGGTCCCCGTAAAGTTCGCGATCGGAACTGAGACGTGACAATGTTACAACGCAGGCTTCAAACAAGAACTAAAGTGCGAACGGCGAGTCGGCGAACACGCAGAGTGCGGGAACCAATGGGAGCTCAGGTTTCAACATTCCGGCCAATAGAGGACCGTGTACCTTTTATTTTTCGCAAAAACGCTCAGATTTCGACGGGGTTCCCAATCGTTTTCCAGCGCGCTCGCTTATCCTTGAACGACGACGAGTGCCAGCGCCGAAAATAGAAGAGATAAGCATTCAAACGAGAGTACGATCTGCTCGCTAGGCCTAGCGTACGCGGAGCGCTTCCGAGGTAAAATGTGTAAACATTGCCCGACTCTGCGCCCGCGCCCCGTCGTTTTGTACCAGCTCGCGTCACCGGCGCGCCGAAAATAATTTATAACGAAGTAACTATGCAGCGGACGTAAATAAAACTTCGTAAAAGTATGCTCGGAAGTTGTTGAACTTAATAAAACCATTTTTCAAAATCGACTTTTTTTTTAAAAGTTGATTTTTGTGGCGTGTCTCCTTAAAAGACCGGCGCCGGCTGGGATTCGAACCGTTGACCCTTTGATCAGCAGGCAGACGCGCTAACCACAGAGCTATGAAGGCAGTCATTCAACGCACTCTAAACGGTTGTTTATATCTTTACCATAGGACGCGCTTTACAGCGCTGTCACAGCTACTGGTGCGCGCGCGTTCCATGCACGAGGGCTCATTCCGCTCTCGTGCGGCTGAGCACGGCCGCTAGCTCACCCTCTCCCGCGCTCGGGAGAGGGTGATGTAGCGGCCGTGTCTCAGCCTCACGAGGCGGAATGAGCCCTCGTGCATGGAACGCGCGCGCACCGGTAGCTGTGACAGCGCTGTAAGCGCCTCCTATGGTAAAGATATAAACAACCGTTTAGAGTACCGTTGGCTGAGACTAGCTGAGACGCCAGAAAGTCTGGTCGGTACCATTTTGAGTGTTTGTGCGTATGGCGCGTGCTTTGCTCGCCTTCCTAAGTGACACAAACGCACGTGCTGGACTGCGGAGATCGTGCGCAGGGCTGTGAAAGTGTCAACAAATTTAGAATCGCCTCAAGAGTGGGCTGGCGTATCTACCTGACGAACGCGCATAACTCCGCACCGTTTGATGCTATTCGCATTAACGTAGATAATCATTCCCAAAGGATGGGTTCTGCTGATTTTTTACAACTTTCTTTCGCCATGGGGTTCTTTGGACATTGTATAAGCTTCTTGCGACTAGCACATAAATTTGATCTCGCAAATCCGCATCACCTTCGAACTAGTTATACGCAGTTCGGAAACTAGCTGACGGCGCAAAGTGCCTAGATTTCGGAGTGTTTCCAACTGCTCCGACAAGGTTTATGGGCCGCGCTTGCAATACGAGCTGTGAGGAGCCAACAAAAGTGCCGATCGTCCACAAGCGTCCCCACCACTCTGCTCGCTTTCCTCCTCGCCGCGCGACTGCAACACGCGCACGCTTGCAACCAGTCCGTGTGAGAGACATCCACCATTAAATCGCAGTTGCTTTTAAGGTTTCAGTCGCTCTCTCTCTTAAAGGGCAACTCCGCTCAATTCCGAAAAATTTAGGCTTACATGTGATTCCATTTCACAAAGCACTACTAAACAGCTCTACGTCTTCGGATTCGCAAAATGTGGAATATTACAGTATAGACCACTTTCAACGTAACCGCTTACAGTGCAGGACCGGGTATAACGCGGCTTTTTTCAACCATCGGTTCGCCTCCCATACGACTCTATGTAATTACATACCGCTTATAATGCAGGTGCGCGAAGGAAATACCGGTTATAGTGCAATTTCTAAAACAAACGCTACAAAAAAAAAAAAAAAAAGCGGCACTTGTGGGGGCAGGGAGATTGCTCGAAGAAACGAGGAGAAGCAAAGAGAGAGGCGAAGACGAATGACTACGCAGCGAGGTAGCGAGGTGCGACCGACACACGTACGCGCGTGCTCAACTCTGAAAGCCCCACTGAGCCACCCCCAAGCCTTTCACCGCTTTCACCCCTTCGATTTCAACCCCTCGCGAGAGTGACGCAACACCAACCTCCTTTCTTACACCGCGCGCGCCCGCAAGATGAAGGCTGGGTAGTTTCTAGTTTCGCTTCTTGCAGTTTGCTAACTTTCTCCACGTCGTCTGTTTGGACCGCGTGTAAGCAACAAACAAAAGTAAAAATTTTTTTTTTTTGTGTGTGTGCGCGTGTTTGCGAAGGAGAGAAGGGAGGGGGCAAGGAGGAAGGCTGGCATGGCGCAACACTTGCATGGCACATCACGTCCTTCTCCCTCCCTTTCCCCCTAACGTAGCGAGGGGCTTGCGGGAGCTGCGCGGCAGCGGAGGGGCGCAGGAGCCGAAGCGAAACCCGACGCCCGAGGTATGCGCGCGAGCGGCGGCCACGGCTGGGGGCCTGCTGCTTCCCGATCGCGCTCTCGCGATGAGAGGTGAACCCTGTTCCGGCCGCAAAGTCTCAAAGGAACGTGTCACGGTTTTGTTTTGTGCAAACATGGACGGCTCCGACAAGCGGCGCTTGTTTATCATCGGGAAATACGAACGACCCCGTTGTTTCAAGAAGCGAGAATGTCTGCCTGTGGTGTACACAGCAAATGGAAAAGCTTGGATAACCCAAGAGTTCATCTAACATAAAATAAATTGTTTTACAAAGGTATCTTGTCTCATGGCATGTATTTTGGCCTGAAAAATTGATGTTTTGGTTATAGCGCGGTACCGCTTATAGTGCGGATTTTCGCGACTCCCGTGACATACGTTATATGCGGTCTACACTGTATTTGTGTAATCTCAATTTAAACATCAACTGATACCGAAACCGAAACTTCGGTTGCGTCAGGCAACATTGATCTCGTGTCATCAGAGTCATGGCCACGTCACGCCGAACCATGTGGTCTTCTGACGTTCGTGGGGGCGAGGTACAGGAGACGCGACGCAAGGCAGGTCGCTTCGCATGGCGTGGACGTTGATGGCCCGGGGAGAGGGGAAGGGAGAACACGAAAGAGGAGACGGGGGAGCGGAAACCGGACATGCGATAAACGCGCAGGGCAGCGCGCATCCGCGTACGGTGATCACGTGGATGCCATGGAGCCAATCACCGGGAGGAGAAACTCATGACGTCATCGTTCAATTTCGCTCTGAGAAGTAAAAACAAACAAAACGTGAGAATGACGTAGTCATGCCTCTGACGTAGTGGTTCAACGTTTGCTCGCTCCAACTCCGTCGCATTGACTGCGCTGACGATTGCGCCTCACTTCGCACGCTAGAGTTGGCAGATTTCGGCGACTTGGCTCACTTGAAAAGTTTGCTGGCCAGTTTATGAAATATATAGATGGAATTAGATCGTAATATTTGACATGGCGTCTTCCTATGCGATACTGAAGAGGGCTGCATAGTTTTCTATATATCAAAATGAAGCGGAGTTGCCCTTTAAATCAACGCTCTCTAGCGCCAAGTGGATGCTACAAGCTTGCACGTGTGAATCAGCCTTTGGAAGAAAGAAGGAGGGGTCGGGAGAAAGAAGGAATGGGCAGCCCGACTCACAGTGCAGGTAGGGCCACCGGTGCAGGCAGGGGGACCCTAGGGGCTCGTCCAGGGGCCGAGAGGCCGCCGCTTCCAGGGCCCCCAAGGTCACCTCGCATCCGTCCAGGGCTGGCAGCAGTGCCAGGGGCCCCTGCCGGTGGTGCAGGTTCTGCCGCTGCAGCAGGGAGCTCTGCCCCTGGCCCCTGAGCTGCGGGGGCACCTGCAGGAGGCCCGTCACCACGGGGCTTGCACCCAGGTCGTGCTGCCGCTCGGCCCCCAGCTGCAGGGTCTTGTGCAGCACTGAGCAGGGCGACAGGGCCATGCCCAGGCACTGGCTCTGCACATACTCCAGCAGGCCCTCCTCGTGCACCTGCGAGCAAAGAAACTCTTCATTCTCTCGCCTGTTTCCATGCCCTCGGGGCCCGGAGGAATTACGGAGGGGACGGGGCTACGAGGTGGCAATGCATAATTAAATGTATGCACGTTCAAATAGCTAAATACAAAAAGTCATTGAAGTGCTGGATTAGAAGGAAGTTAATGGATAGGAACAACGGCTACAAAAAATGAGGACCACAAAAGTAACACTTGTAGCAGAACAGCTGAGATGTCTTACTCTGAGGCGATAAAGGGGGAAGGCGGTGCCACTCTGAGCTGGTCTTGGGTGGAAAGACCAAAGCACATGCGGCTTTCCCCTCATTCCCTACCACATTCGCTTCTAACGTCGGGGACGCTGGGTTCGTTCCCACTGAACAAAGCATACTCATATGGCTAAATTGTTTTTGCGACTGTTAACGAGAGCTTTCACTATCCTTGCATAAAAGTAAAGCCACCTATGCAAAGTAACAATAATAGTTAATACGGTCAAACCCGGTTTTTACGAAGTCAACGGAAATCGTAAATATATTCACTGTATCCGTAATTCCTTTGTTACGTTTCCCAATCACACTCCAGACAAGTCATAGGCTTAACTCCCCTCTTTATTGTCCCAGCCCCAACCGTCGCCTCCGTGCACATCCCACCGTCCGCAAATCCTCACACCCCACTCTCTCCCTGGTTTTTCCCTTTCCCTCATTCCCTACCCCTTTTTCCCTAGACTGCTTCTTACCATTCCGTTGTGCTCTCAAGCTCCCTAGACCCTCACACGTTATATCTGGGCTTTCTTCATGCATATGGAGCACCAAGGTCATTAGCATAAGCTGGATAAAGAGCCCGTGCCCTGTTTGTTATATTTTCAACGCACAATAGCTACAATGTCACATTTTCATTTTCTTAATAAAATACCCGATGTGCACGGACACGTTCTGACAAACCTGGAGATGGGGTGCTCTCCCTCCGCGCATGTTCTTCCTCAAGGGGATTAAAGAACACATGCAAAGGAAAAAAACATTTTTTTAAACAGCCTAGATGGAAAAAGTATGTTATAAAACGAATTTACAAAGAGGAAAGAAAATTTTTAAGAGCTATATTTACGGCGCAAAACGAATTTGTAGTTGGCGCCCGCGGTAGCTGCCGCTGGTCACGTGGTAGACCTGTGCGTTGCCGCCGCCGCACGCCAAGCGTTGTGCGCCGCCGCTTCAACGCATTTCTCTACGCCGCCGTCGCCGCTGCCGCACAAGTTTGTCTGCTTCGGGGAGCTGCCGCAGTCATCTGACCGGCGCACAGGCCTATCACGTCTGCTTGCGCTTTTTCAAGAGCTTCCTTTGTGCTCTGAAAGTTACTTATTTATCTTTGTTTTTTGTTGCACTTCAAACGAAGATGAATAAGTAACTTTTGAGACCATAGGAAGCTTTCGAAGAGTGCAAGTACCACGTGACAAATAGGGGCCAGTCACGTGATAAATATGGGCCACTTTTCCGCGACGCCCGTGGGCGCCAACTACAAATTCGTATAGCGCCGTAAATATAGCTCTCAAAAATTTTATTTTTTCGTTGTAAATTTGTTTTATGACTTCCTTTTCCCAACCCGGCTGTTTAAAAAAATTTTCCTTTGCATGTGTTTTTTAAGGGAGCACAGACCATTGCAGCCCGACAAAAGCGAGGTCTCTCCCCAATGCCGCCACGCACCTTGGGCAGTTGTAAAGAGCCGCTTGCCAGGGGTCCTCCCGGCCCCCTGTGAGGTAGCTGCGGCCCCCCTCCGGGCCCCCCTGGGCCCTGTGCGGCCCTGGGGTGGCCTCGTAGGGGATGCCCGTCACGTCCTGCTCGTCCTGGTAGAAGAGCCCCGTCCGGTGCGAGTGGTGCCGGTTCACCACTGCCGAGAAGCCGCACGTGCACTTGTACTGGGGCTCCTCGCTCGCCGTGGGAACCAGTGACGCCGGCAGGTACACGCCCACGTCCGCACCCTGGGCACAAGGCGGGCACAGACGACGGACTGTTCACAAAGATTTGCAACAGGTAGTGTTGTGTTCCACCCGTCTTTCTAAATTCTTCTCTCTAGAGCTTTCCGCAAGCCGGGAGCTCGCATACGCTCGATAAACGTAACTTGCCCGACGGACGTCTCAGAGTGATCGCATCTCGGCCGTCGTCCCATTCTGGGACACTACCGAAATATCCCAAGAGATGGCCCACCTTGGGTTCAAAGCAGATCGAGACAAAATACGGAGTAAGCCAACTTTCGGTGTGCGATAAAAAAAAAAGTTGAAAGAGTCCTAGTTTCAGATTTCGTGACCAGCGAAAGTTGGGGTCGCAGAGAGGGGCGATGTACCAAAGACGACTGTCCTTCCCAGACAGCAATGTTCGCTGATCTCCCGCAGTGGTTAAGTGACACTGTTTTTGCCAAGGTCACCATTGGCCAGGGCCTTACAATTGCTATACTCCATTTCACCTTATGTTGTACCGCACCGAAGGCTAGAAGTGCGAGCTAATAGCGTTGGCAGCTGCCCTTGGTGTACGAGAGCTTGTGCCGCCGAGGTGTGCCATAGAGCTAGGAGCTCGCGCTTGTAGCCTTTCCTACGGTACAATACAAGGTGAAACAGAGTATAAAGGTGGGCTATCTTTCTGTATTTTTAAAAGAATAGCAAGTCCTGTCACAAATAAAGGGCGGGTTATCTTTCGGAGGTGGGAGCATCTCCCGGGATAAAAAGGCACACCTCTCCTTGTTCCCACAGCACCTACCACGTACTACTTGAGAAAGGGCGAGAGCCCTTCCTCCTAACATTGTGCTACTTGAGAAAGGGCGAGAGCCCTTCCTCCTAACATCTCTTGGTAGTTGTCCTCGCCTCCGCTGTCCGCTACAAACTGTTCTATACACCAAAACATTGCTTACAAACACGGCCCAGTTTGCCCACACCAGGTGTGGGCACTGTGCATGAGCAGAAACCAGGTTTGTCTGATTCAATGTCATAGCCACGCTTTGGTGTATGCAGCCAGTTCCCAGAACCTCTTTTGGCACCGTAGAGGACTCTGTACGTTTTGCAACATTTCTGTCGTACCACACTGCCACTAGCTGAAGCCCCTTGATGTCTTTGTTTCAAAAGTAGCACGAAATCCGCAAGTGCACAAGGCCCGTGCCCCCTGCAGTCCTAGAAAGCGAACAAAAGCACAGCACTGAAATAAGTGCACTCGGAAGCAAATGGTGACGTAGCTCTCGCTCGTGTCTCGCGCAACGATGCCTATTGGCACTCGTCAGAAACGCATTTTATCGAGGTGCTTTACCACAAACACCAGCACACAGCGCCACCACACAACGAGCAAAGCCAGAACACTCCGGAGTTTTCGTCTTGCTTCCTCAAAAGCGCGCGCGTAGAAGATGCGTTTTCGACCCCTAGCAGCCCCACCTTGATGTTCATGTTGCAGACGCAGAGAGTGCAGCTGGAGAAGTTGTGGTCCCGGAAGAGCTCGAGCAGTGAGTCCGACAAGAGCAGGTTCACTAGGAGGGAGTCCGCTTCGGGGAGGGAGGCCCCTCCCCCTCCGCTGGCCCCAGTGCCTGTTGCTGGGCGTGCAGCGGGTGCATCCCCTGGTGGGGCAGGGCCAGGTGGCGGCCCCCATGGGGGCCCATGTAGGCCGCCGCCCCCAGGGGGCCCAGGGGCCCGTTGGCCGCGTAGGGCCCCAGCTCGTAGCCGCCCATCATCGGGGGCCCCCCATGGGCCCCAGCTGGGATGGGTGGTCCAGCATGCCCGGGTAGGGGACCCGCTCGTCCATGCCAGGCTGGTGGTGACTGCGGTCGAGGCATGTTCGTGAGACGCGGGACACCGACCCGGAAACTGCAGACTATTTATTCGCTTGGACGGCACCCCGGGTTTAAAGGGGCACTCAAGTGGTTTTTGGGGAAGCTACTTTTTGGTGCGATGGCGTTAAGGAAGTGTCGGTGAAACAGTATCTTCAGTTTTAGAAGGCAGAACCGCCTATTAATCATGCAGGAATAAAATATGTGTGGACTCTTTCCTGTTCCTGCGCCGACCAATGAAATTATTGTATGTTTGAAAATTTTGGCGGCCTTTGTAAAGTTTCGCTAAAGAAACAATTTTCAGTTCATCTAGATATGTTGTGCATGATAATTTCACAAGACGTAAAATAGTTCTAGTTTAGAATACGCGATACTGCAATTATTGTTTCACAAACAAGGGACTACGTTTCCTCCTTGCCTTCCTCCGCGGGGGGTGAATTTCCCGTTCCCTCGGGATGTGCGGAAGCGCACGTATCTGCGCGCGTTGCATGCCGGTCGTGCCGGGCTCCTTCTATCTGCTAACATGGCGTCGGTGGTGATCGTCGACGTGGACGGCGTGGTGAAAGCTCATCGTTCCGCATAAAAGAACTATCCTTGACTGTGAATTTATGTCGTGTGTCGCTATGATAACCCAGCCCGTACTAGAAGGGAAGATCCACCTACTCGTGCGGCGATGTCGTGACGGCACTCTCAAGACAGCAAAAACGCCCGTGCCGTCATGTTTGTTTACTTTGACTACAGTGGTGTTTTCTAAGCATTTGTTTCCTCGAACATCGCCCGGATTTCTTATTTGGTGCCTTTCATGCGTGTGCTCAAGTTCAACGTATTACTGGCGCGTATCGTATATAAAGGATGTGAATTTTCATGCGTTTTCATCACCGAAGAAAAGTGATTAGTGTTAGCAATCCTGAACGCTTGCAACGTCTATCTGATCACGAAATCATATTTCTATGTTGCTATATCACTGCTAAGATTGCATCGTCTTCTATAATCGTAGAAAAGGCGTGTGGCGATATTTGCACTATTGGCAAAGTCGTGTATTAGAGTCATGATCATCCGAGACGGTGTACTGAATCTTTTTCTTTTCTTTTTCTTCATTTACTGTACCCTGCAAGCCTATCATGAAAAAAAAAAATAAATAAAGCTTTAGGCTATAGAAAGCTGTCTGTCTATATTCTGTTAAGGCGTTGAGTGGCAGTGCGTCCCCTTTTAGAGGCGCCGCTGAAACAGCGGCGGCGTAGAAGCGGTCGCCGTGCTGCCGACCCGCTGCGCTTGTTTAGTTGCAGGTGTGTATACGCACGGTGCAGAGCGGTCGTTCCGGTTGCAACGGACACAGTCGTAGGTAACGCGCTCGTTGCACATGTCTGAACCAGCCTGCCGTCCTCCCGAGGTGAAAGTCAACGTAGCGACATCGTTTAACATCACTGGTGCCAAACGTTGGTTTGGTTACGGCTTGCACCAACCGCAAATCAAAGAACGCCAGGAAAGGTCTGCGTTTCGTCGTCCTTGGAACCCGAACACAACTCCGAGGCGCTGATATCGTCCACATCGCACGTCGAAGTGGCGTCATAGAAAATCATCCCCAGGTCGGCTGTCCGCCGAAGAATGTCAACCTCTAACGGCGTCAGGTCCTCGCGCGTACAGAACTCCGCCGTGATCGAAGCTCGAATGACAAAGAGGAAGTTTGGCCGGTGCGGCTACCTCGGGATCACTGCGCGACAGAACGTCGTCCAACGCCATTGGCCCGAGATCATTTTGATATGCGAGCGGTGACCAATGAGAGTGATTTCGTTTTCGGATGGATCCGAGGTTCGGCGGCCTTCAATTACATTTTTATTAAAGAAATAATCACCGTATGACTATATTTTTTGGTTTTTAAGGATACTTAGGGTGTCTAAATTCAGTTATCATCAAAACACGAACTCAAAAACCACTTGAGTGCCCCTTTAACCAAATGCTGCACTACTGACACCATGAAAAAAGAATGTTTTGAGGAATTTTCAGTGCGGTCACTGCGTGGCAGACGAAACATACATAGAGGTATGGTGCCAAGAGCGCATCTTCGACTGGTGTGTTTAGCGCCCTCTCCTGCCCATACATCAAAGGTGGTCCCCAAGTGGCAACAACTGACGCCACAGAAGCCGAAGTGTCATGCTGTTGCATGTCGCGATCCTGGTGGTTGGTCGTAGAAATGCTAACAAGAAGGCTGCGAGTAGCACGACCGAACGCGAGCGTCGCTGTTGTCACGGCGTCCCAACTCCTGGTTGCCGAAGCTTCCGTGGACTGCCACACTAAAGAGCGACCTGCAGCCGAACAGGCGTCTGCCACATACACCACAGCTGTTGGGATGCCCCTGAATCGCGACCGGCGACACTTCTATGACGTAATCAGGGGGAAATTGAGGGACCACTTTTTTGGGTGCGGTAAACACACCAGTCGGAGACGCGTTTTAAGGCACCATAATAGAGGTGCAATGACCAAACATCTTTACACTCGGAACCCTTTCTTGCTTATGAAAACCCCTTTTAGAAAGCAGTGAAACGGCACTTGCTCCATTTTTAATGCTTCAACGACTAGAGCATACACAGGGTGTCTAGCAAATTATTAATTTGAAATTCCCTGACTTTTCCAGGTTTTCCCTGACAATTTCAGGTGAAATTCCCTGACCACTCTAGAGGCGGTTAAATATATAAGACCACTACAACACAAGGCATTGAGCATTGAGCACTGTGAGCATCATTTTGCACGGGCTTACTTGCATATTCCGAAATATTCGGGTTCGTCCAGTCCGGATTAAACGAGCACTTTCTTGCCGCTGACATTGTCAGTGAAGAGGCCACTTCCAGAAACACAATGAAAACATGTTGCTCAACCACACACATCAATAACTGAATGGCATCGCACATGGCCGCCAGATGCACACTTTCGGATACTTTCGACTTCATGCTTAAATTAGATTGGGGTCTGCGGCTTACCGATTTGTTACTAAATCTAGTAGCTCCAACTGGATCAAGCCTAGTGTCGTGCCCTCAATCCAATCCAAGGCTTGGACTAAATTTGTCGGCTGTTCCCTTTGCATCGGGTAGCAAACTCTACATCGGGTGAGTAGAGCCCGCGCTGCGCTCTAGGCGGAATGTATTGCCTATTTTTCAGTTCCCAAGTCCTCAAGTCTTTGCTCAAGGCCCTCAATGGCGTTTCTGGCTCAGTTTCCCTGGCTGGGCTCGCTCTTTGACAATATCCGTGATTTTTCCCGGTAATTAAAATCTCCCTGAGAATTCACAGTTGCTAGACACCCTGATATACGACTGCAAGTGCTTCTTGCCACTCAAAAAATTTAGACAAGGGTACACTACCGAACAACACACCCAAGAAAGAGCAAATGTGCCCGGAGCAACCTTATATGATCTGCCTCCGAAGCAGAATAGGTGCAATGGCGTCCCATTTCGATCCTCCAGAGTCTCGCGGGAAGCAACCATTGCCCTTGCAGGAGGCTCTATCAACTCTGGCACTGTGGCGTGTCGGCGACAACTGCTCACCTAGGGTGCCTGTCGAGGAGGCTGGGGTGGAGCCCGGCCCCCGCCATCACGTGACCCCCCATGCGGAGGAAGGCCTCCTGGGGCATCATGTGCTGCTGGGAGGCCATAGGGCCCACGGGGGACGGCCCCGCGGGAGTCGGTGGGTGGTGCACCGCAGGGTGGTAGTGGGGAAGGTGGCGCTGGCCCTGCAGGGCGCGCCGGCAGGGGATACCTGGGGCGCCTGGCCGCCCGCACCGCCGTCCCGCTGCCAGCTGGGCTTGTAGGCGCACTCCAGGGCGGGCAGGGGCGGGAGGGCGGCGCTGGGCAGCTGCCCCAGCGGGGCGTACCGGCGAAGAGCTGAGGAACTGGTGCACCATCGGGGGCTTGAACACGTACGACCAGTCCTGGAGAGAGAAAGACGCAGACCGCCCGGCCACCCTCTAGTCTCGATTTGCGACATGTCATTGATGCGGCCCTGTATCGTGCCGCTCTTAGTGCCGACTTGACATTGTACAAATTAACCGGCCCCAAAAGTCTCGAGGAGCCACTTTCGAGACGGCGACGAACGACACTCGTGCTTCTTTCGAGGTCAAGAATCCAAGAGCACATAGTGCACGCACCCTGACTGCCTCGAACCCGGGGCTGCCGTAGTTGCAGTACGGGTCCGTCCCCTTGGTGTAGAGGTCTGAGCCGTCTCCCATCAGCAGGTCGGGCACCCCCACAGGCCCCGACGGAGACTGGCCCGCATTGTGCTCCAGAGACGGCGGGGTCGGGAACATGCGCGTCAGCTCGGCCGCACCTGCCCCAGTATGAAGGTCGTTGTCAGAAAATGTAGGGAAACGTTTAGCGGAAAATGCGGCTCCCACGTGGAAGCGCGAGGTTCGGACCCCCCGACACCTTACTTTTCATTTTACATTACGTTACCCACCTGGAACATTTCAGTTAAAACTCGACACCTGGCACAGATTCTCGTCTAGAACATTCACGATATGGTATGCGTATTAAGACGGCAGTAGCGTGCTTGTACCGGTTTGTCTATCGCTAGCGTTCGATTTTCCTGTTATGGCGACAGTAGGAAGTTTTAGAATAACGCGTGCAATTCTAGCACACGGCAGTGCCAAATTTAGCGCTTGCGTTAGCGCACGCTACGCGAAAGTTTTAGAATAGCGTTTCTCCGCCGCAATGCAAAAGCCCAAGCCTCACACGCGCTTGCAACGCCACCAAGATACAGTCACATTTTTTATTCACACACGAAATGCTGTTACCTGAGATAAAACAAGCTTTTCGTCTAAAGTAACACTTAAGATTTCTTTAAACATGACAATGCAACGAGAGCCGTCAAACGGTCGTGTCCGCTTGCATTGCCTCAACAAGAAAGGTCCTGCGTACTGACCTTCGCACACCGTACCTTCGCCAAAAAATGTTTGCACGTCGCAAACATCAAATTGCCGGTGATAGTTGCCCACCTTACTGAGTGCAGTCGTGACAATGCCGCCGACGTCGCGCTCACTACGCCGCCAAAGCGGCTGCAGTTGCAATCCTGGGGTCCTGAAAGCCGCTATCTTTTAAACTGTGCTTGTCTTGGCTTTAGTTGGCTTCACATCACGAATCCTCCTCAGAGAAGTGCAAAAACTTTTTGGGGAACGCAATTTCCGAAAAATAGCGTACGCTAAAATAGAGCACGCAAAGCACAAGACATGATTGGCATTCAGTGCATGTGCAGTGGCGACAAAGCTATACTTTCTGTATGCAAAACTTTAGTGTGTGCCATTCTAAAACTGCCTATTGAAGTGCACAATGCTATTTTGTTTCGACGTAAGTTTGCCGCATTTAGCCATTTCAGTACATCTCCGCATCGTCAGCTGCACTTTGTACGCCGAGCAGAGTATGTAATGAAAAGAAAAAACCTGCAAGCTAAGAAATGGTCCTGCAGTTTCCCATCTGCGATTTGATTCCACTTGCCACCTTAGCTCGTATACATTATTTTTTGTGGTGCTCCATTCTGGAAAGATGCCAAAGACTTCGGAGAGTGTGTTGATAATAATTATTAACTCAAACCAAAAAAAAACTACCTGCAGTTATGGTGCATCAGTGCATAGTTCTTTTCGGTTCAAAATACTGACGGTCACATGTAATCATCTACGGTCAAACGTCTTTGTAACCAACGTCTCACATCTGCACTCTCCAAGCCCGTAGAACGGACGGCCACGACCATTGGTGCAGTGGCGAACGGCACTCACCCAGAATTCCGGCAGTGGTGCTGTTTTTAGACTTGCCCGGGGGTTCGTCGCTCGCACCAGCCGGCTTGGTCGAACTGGGCGTGGATGGCGCCTGGAACTGAGAAGGCGGGCGGTGGAGACGATGCAGACGAGGCCCATGAAATGGCTCAGTGTCAAGGTTGTGGGCACTGGCTAGCTCGCGGCTGTCGAGTTCACTGCCCCGTTAGCCACGCACGCGGCCCTTTGCATTGCAGATTATAGGCGGATTTCACGTCGCACGCCTCATCTCTCGCAGGGTCTTTTCGACTAATAAAAGGTGGCAGTTCCGGCCATTCCTGGGTCTCTCCAAAGCCGAATGTGGCCCTTTTTTTTGTTTTACTTTCCTTAGTTGAAACTTTGTTTAGTTTAGACAGCCCCCAGAGAAAAACTTGAATTTGTAGCATGAAACGAAAGCGCAGTATGGGAGATTTATAAGCGGATAAATGGAGAAGAAATACACCATCTTCCCGAGGGGAACCATGGGGTGATGCGGAGCATCGTGTTGGTTCCGAGGAAAGAGTCAGTTGCGTGCTGACGTCGAGAGATGGCACCACCGACTGCCCTAGCGTTACCCCCTACGCGAGCCGTCGTCACAGTTGCGGCAGAGAAACTTGGAACGCTCGCCGCTTATTTTTTTTTACACTTGAAGGAGAGGAGACTAGAGGAGGAGAGTTGTGCGTGCGTGTGCGCGCGGTGTGAGGAGAAGCGAACGCACGCGCAGTGCACGCAGCTGGTAGAGAGAGAGAGCGGAGAGAGTAACGCGCAGCTGTTGGAGAGAGGGAAGGAGGAGAGTTGCGCGTGCGTAGTGTGACTGCGGACTACGACGCCGACGCCGAGCAAGAGATGCTCCGCATCTAATAGTGAAAACCGGACGTCTCCCAGAGGGAATCAAACCCACGACCCTGAGATTGCGAGCCCGACGCTCAACGACTGCGTCCAAGCGCAAGCGTGTAACTTCGACTTTTGCTTTTGCCACACGAGGGCTCGTACTACCAAGGTGCGATCAAACGGAAGGAGCTCACTCTGGTGTCCGCAACCAAAAAGAGATTGCATAGCTTCCAACAGAGGGCACACTTTTGGAAAAGGTCTATGATCGAAGTCATACGCTCGCCGAAGGTGTTTGTTTACAACGCCTCGAAAGAGAAAGGAGCAGACTGTCGAGGACATTGGTCGACAGGAGCGGCGGCCCATCGAGGCACAGCATGTTCGTCGTGATAATGAGACGCTGAAAAAGATAACAGCATTTGGCCAGCGACAGAGAAGCGAGGGTTCGTTCTGCAACGACCGAGGGCCAAACGAGGAAACAAGGGCTGTTTCAATTTAATAATCGGCGAAATATGGCCCTCATGAAAAAAACATAGAAATGCGATAACATTCTGCCTTAGTCTGCAGCAAAGCACCGCAGAAACACAACCCCGTTTATTTTTGCACCCCTTGAAATTCAAGTTAACGAGCTAATTACTGCAATTGCAATTTATAGAAGGAAACCAGCCAAAGGCCGATAAAGACAACACGTGGTTCCAAAACAAAAAGTCACGAAAGCTTATTGAGCACGATCCTTATGTGTACAAAAAAACCTGGTATAGCTCGCCGTTTTTCATCCTCGGCTATTACTGCATCTTCAATCACTGGCCACCTTCTGTAAGTTGCTCCGACTTGCTGGAATGGTCGGAGGCAAAGTAGACGTGCCGGGCCTCCCTTTTATATTTGCTAGGCTGCCATAGGCGAACGAGCCTGGCGATTTACCGAGGTAACGCATTCCAAGCCGCTTACAGAAACACCCAATGCCGCGACGACTAGGGAAGCGAGGAGAAGGGAGGCTGCTTACGGGGTCGTCGCTGCTCTCGTCCGAGGAGGACGTGTCGAAGATGTTTTCCAGATCACAGTCGGTCACCTTGAGGTCCTCCACCCTCGTGAAACCAGGGTGGCGCGGCGTCGGGGGCGAGCCCACCCCGGGAGGTCGCCCGTTGAGCCCGGCGTGGCAGAGCCTGCTAGGGAGCCCCCCTGGGGGCGCCCTCCTTCGAGCCCTCCTTGGAGCCGGGCAGCACCGCGCCGCACTCCGGCACCGGGGTAACGGAGCCACCCGTGCCGGAGTTGGGAGTGGCGGCAGAGCCGAGTTCCTGGCCAGAAGTGTCCATGGGCACGCCTTCCTTGTCTTCCTCCTTGGGACGAGAAACGGGCGCCGCGGAATGACTTCGGAAGACTACTCCGTTTTGCCCTACGACGGATCGCAGAGGGTGCCTAGAGACGTCGAGGCCAATCCTATGTCGCGTGGGTATCACGTAACCTATGAGAGGGGTGCGGCGACATGCGGGGCACTTAGCCACATGCTACGTTAAGAGTGCTGGATTGGGGCAGACGGTTTGTAGCGAACGCTGCTGTCCATCGTAAGATGAAACGGAGTAGAGATGGTTACAATACCTCGACGTCCCCACGCCAGTCCTTTAGTGCATGGGCTCTCAAACAGAGTTCCTAGGAGCTCAGAGGTTCCCCAGAGAACCTGCCTCGGTTCCTCGATCGTCTCTACCCCAGATTTTTCCCAGCTCAAGCCCTACTCCGGCTAATCTGAGCCACTCATTGATTCCGACATGTGACAAACGCTTCCTGGCATGTGCTTTACTGCTCACGAGGCCTATGGGCCACCGCACTGCTTTACTACACGAATGCCAAAATCGGGAGGTGTCTTTCGGCTGCCATTCGAGGGAGACAAGAGTTCCTCGAGATCCAAAAGTTTGAGAACACCCTCTTACGGTATATTCACGTGGCGGAGCTTTTCTCCACCAAGGGGATTGAACGCCGTTAAGTTTTGAGGCTGCGTCGGTCAAGTCACGGATGCCCACTAATCCCTCCATCCCGCAGGGTGCCGCGCACATTCCGTGACCAGCTCGCAGAATATCCACTGTCCTGTCGAAGCGATTTCTCCTTTCAGGGAACGATTACGGCCAGCGGCTCCGAACTGGAGCCGCTGGTCATCACTTTCTCGTATGACGAAAAAGTACGAAAAAACTGGCCGTCTCACTTTCTTTGCGAGCCCGCGAAGGTCACAAACACTTTCACAAAAGAACGACCACCGGCTCAACCACACGCGACTGTCTCGTGAAAGCTGCCTCGGATTTTCTGAACCGCTTCCTCCTCCTCTTCCTCGTGGCTTTTCCTCCATGCAGCTCTATGACGCACTCCCTTTTCTCAGGAGAAGGAGATGTGCCGCGTGAATAGACAGGTAGACTTTCTCGGACCGGCCAGAAGAAGCCCACCGAATGAAAACGACAGACGACGCACCTTGGGCACGAGCAGGGCGGGCTGCCCTGGGGTCCCCTGCAGTGCGGCCCGGGCGGCCGTGGCAGCAAGGCCCGCCGCGTCGTCGTCGCAATCCTCGTGAAACTCGTAGGGGTCCCTGCTCCCACCGGGGGCTGGGGGGACCGACTGTTGGGGCTCGCAGGGGGCTCCCCCTCCACACGCCGGTAAGGCTGCGACGAGTACGGCCCGCACACGTCCCCGGCGTTGGGCCTTCGGGGGCCGCCCCAGGTGGGGACGTTTGCACGGGGAACCTCCCTGCAAGTAAGGGAGGGCTCGGAACATGCCTTCCCTCCGTTCACTCGGGCTCAACTGTTCTTGCGCCGCAAAACCTAATAACTGTCAATCTTTTTTCACTCTTCCTCCACACTGCTAGGCGGTGAACAAAAATAAAACCCGTTTATCAGGGTTTTGCAAGAAACTAGAGCATTCTTCATAATTACGGCCAGCATAGAGTTAAAAAGAACACATCGCTTACCATGGAGGGGGATAGACGCTGCTGTAGTCATAGAGTAATCTGCTCCCCATAGGGGGCGTCTCTGCTTCCACTAGGGCTTCGTGGGCTATCGTGGGCAGGCACGGTCGCTTCACACCCTGCCGAACAATGAGAGCAAATGCGTGAGACACACCCCTTGCATTCGGAACTTCAAAGGGAATGCTTCAGAGAACAACCTAGACTCGGTTCCCAGGCGACCTTGGTAGTGAACGAGAAACATAGTCTAGGCTTGTTTCCGAGCCCAAGGTCATGTATTGTCCTTTAGTTTATTCTGGGGGATTCTGTTGCAACGGAACAAATTCATTTTAGTTCTGTTGCAACGAAACAAATTCATTTTAGAAGTTTGTGCCTGTTGGATAAGAGCAACTAGACATGTAAAAATAAGTACTGCAAATAACAGCAAGTTCATGAGCTCGTTTGCAAATGGGGGTGAACTGTCGACGCAATAATCACTGCGAACCACCTCTTTCAACGTGATGGTCACTACATTCGTGCTCTGTACAGCAAAGTTACTATTTGTCAACTTACCACTGCAAACGCTTGTAGGAACATTGCGGGATTACACAACAGAAGTGCTGGCTGAATGAGAATGTATTAACTGCAGTTCTCAAGAAACAACTTATTAAAACTAAAAAAATCAAAAAAAAAATCAGCAGAACCCATCCTTTGGGAATGATTATCTACGTTAATGCGAATAGCATCTAACGGTGCGGAGTTATGCGCGTTCGTCAGGTGGCCGGCACACTCTAGATACGCCAGCCCACTCTTGAGGCGATTCTAAATTTGTTGACACTTTCACAGCCCTGCGCACGATCTCCGCAGCCCAGCACGTGCGTTTGTGTCACTTAGGAAGGCGAGCAAAGCACGCGCCATACGCACAAACACTCAAAATGGTACCGACCAGACTTTCTGGCGTCTCAGCTAGTCTCAACTAGGGTGCCTTCATGTGCGCGTTTGCTTAGGGTGGAGTCATCCGGCCATTTTGTCCCACACTTTTATTTTCCTTTTTTGTTCAGAAGCGCGTGAAAGAGCGTGTCCCTGCACGCGTCTGTGGCGCTGACTGTGCTATGGCGACATTTTGTTTTCGTCGATTTCTTTGTATTTTCCCCGTGAGCGCGTGCTGTCGGCATCGGGTACTACAAAGGGTGGCATCACCCTAAACAGAGAAACATTGAGGCACCCTAGTCTCAACCAACGGTACTCTAAACGGTTGTTTATATCTTTACTATAGGACGCGCTTACAGCGCTGTCACAGCTACCGGTGCGCGCGCGTTCCATGCACGAGGGCTCATTCCGCTCTCGTGAGGCTGAGCTAGAGGTCTCCCGAGCGCGGGAGAGGGTGAGCTAGAGGGAGAGGGTGAGCGCGGGAGAGGGTGAGCTAGCCCTCGTGCATGGAACGCGCGCGCACCGGTAGCT
The DNA here is from genome assembly GCA_037355805.1 of Ixodes ricinus. Taxonomy (NCBI): domain Eukaryota; kingdom Metazoa; phylum Arthropoda; class Arachnida; order Ixodida; family Ixodidae; genus Ixodes; species Ixodes ricinus. The sequence continues at coordinate 1,344 of JAZHYW010003808.1, read as the reverse complement.
GTGACAGCGCTGTAAAGCGCGTCCTATGGTAAAGATATAAACAAATGTTTAGAGTGTGGTGAATGACTGCCTTCATAGCTCTGTGGTTAGCGCGTCTGCCTGCTGATCAAAGGGTCAACGGTTCGAATCCCAGCCGGCGCCGGTCTTTTTTATTTATTTATCGACCCGCGGCGTAAGAGGTTAGATAGCCAGATAGATAGATAGATAGATAGATAGATACATAGACGAAAAGTGCGTGAAGTATCCAAAGAATGCTATTCGCATTAAAATCAGCAGAACCCATCCTTTGGGAATGATTATCTACGTTAATGCGAATAGCATCAAACGGTGCGGAGTTATGCGCGTTCGTCAGGTGGCCGGCACACTCTAGATACGCCAGCCCACTCTTGAGGCGATTCTAAATTTGTTGACACTTTCACAGCCCTGCGCACGATCTCCGCAGCCCAGCACGTGCGTTTGTGTCACTTAGGAAGGCGAGCAAAGCACGCGCCATACGCACAAACACTCAAAATGGTACCGACCAGACTTTCTGGCGTCTCAGCTAGTCTCAACCAACGGGAGAGGGTGAGCACGGCCGCTAGCTCACCCTCTCCCGCGCTCGGGAGAGGGTGATGTAGCGGCCGTGCTCAGCCTCACGAGAGCGGAATGAGCCCTCATGCATGGAACGCGCGCGCACCGGTAGCTGTGACAGCGCTGTAAAGCGCGTCCTATAGTAAAGATATAAACAACCGATTAGAGTGCGTTGAATGACTGCCTTCATAGCTCTGTGGTTAGCGCGTCTGCCTGCTGATCAAAGGGTCAACGGTTCGAATCCCAGCCGGCGCCGGTCTTTTTTATTTATTTATCGACCCGCGGCGTAAGAGGTTAGATAGCCAGATAGATACATAGATAGACGAAAAGTGCGTGAAGTATCCAAAGAATGCTATTCGCATTAAAATGATTGAGGGCACAATTTAGGCATGCCTAAAATATTTCTAAAAAGTTTTTCTAAAAATACTTTTGCTGGCGGAGAGTGCCCAGTCTGAAAATTTAGGTGCAGCCCAAACATTGATTCAGCCTTATGGCGCACCGTGGATTCACGAGGACGCCCATCAAACCACCGCGCGAGGCGGCTATGCAGTTGCTTCGCCTCAGACACGATCACATGGTCGTGTCGCCGCGGGGTCGGTTGGGATTTCGAATTCGGCTCCCGACGAGCCGCTTCTCTTCTCCGTGGTGCGCCAGTCGGCCGGAATTCCGCCGCATGGACGGCCGCGCTCCTTCCTAGGAGTGATCCTGGCTCCAAGGCGGCCGTCCGTGAGCTCCCAGGGAATTCCGCTGGGCTCACCGCTGGACGCCGCCATG